>CAUYLG010026069.1:0-95324 GCA_963573385.1 Cacajao melanocephalus | reverse complement strand
ATAACATTATAGTTCAAAATGGTCTGAAATGACAAAATTTTCTTTCTTTTTTTGATATGAGTTTTACTCCCATCATGCACACTGGCGTGCAAGGGCGCCACCTGGCTCACTATAACTTCCTCCTCCTGGGTTCAAGCGATTCTCCTGCCTCAGCCTCCCAGGTAGCTGGGACTATAGGTGCACACCACCATGCTAGGCTAAGTTTTGCATTATATTTTTTTTATAGATGGGGTTTCGCCATGTTGCCCAGGCTGGTCTCCAACTACCAGGGTCAAGTGATCTGCCCGCCTGGGCCTCCCAAAGTGCTGGGATTAGAGGCATGAGCCACTACTTCCACAGCAAAAGTTTCTATTCCTGTTTCTAGTTTTAAAAAGACAAATCTTTCCATTAGCTCTTCTCAACAACAACAAAAATACTTAATTTACTAAATGTGCCTACTAAATTTTATTAAAATACTTCATAAGTATTGTATATACAAAAATTGGTAAATTTTCGGAGTTCTTTCAAAACACATATACCTAATAATTCTTGTAGCTATAAGTATCAGTGATGTAATGTTGAGAAAATAGCATGTTACAAAAGAATAAGCATGTGTTTAGAATCGTATATATGAGCAAAATCCTGTATCTGCCACTTACTTGGCTTGTTAGCCATGGGTAAGTTACTTAACCCATGCTGAGTCTGTTTCTTAAGTGAAATAAGGATAACAATTACCTGCGAAGGTTGATGAAAGAATTAAATGACATATCATATGTTAAGTAACTAGCACAATGCCAGTCAGAAAAATAATCTGTGCTCATTAACTACTATAAATTCCACATGTAAACAAATTTCAATTACAGCGATATCAGAATACTAAATGACTAGAATGCTCACTTTGCTTAAGGTTTTATTTCTCACTATAAAAACTAATATACTGATCTTCTATTTATTAGTAAACATAAATGTGTTTGGCTTCTTATTCTGTAAGTCTCATTTATTTTTTGAGAATTTAAAAAAGTTTTTTTTAACTTTTAAGTTCAGGGGTACAAGTCCAGGTTTGGTACATAGATAAACGTGTGTCATGTGGGTTTGTTATACAGATTATTTCATCACCCAGGTTTTAAGTCTAGTATCCATTAGTTATTTTTCCTGATCCTCTCTCTCTTCCCACACTCCGCCCTTTAAAAAGCCCCGGTGAGTGCTGTTCCCCTGTATGTATCCATGTGTGATAGACTTCTTTCTCCCAAAATTCCATATATACAAACGTAATTCACATCAGTTTTGGACGGTAACAGATTCCCTGAAAGCTAGATTAAAAATTATGCTTTATTTGACCATTTCAATTAAAATCAGGTCAATTAAATAAAATTAAAAATTCATTTCCTCAGCATCACTGTCCAAACTTCAAGTGTTTAACATCCAATTAAGGCTAGTGCCTATTGGATAGCATAAATATAAAAGATTTCCATCATCTCAGAAGATTTTATTGGACAGAGCAGGTCTGTAGTGTTATCATGGTGTGATAATTAAAACTATTTTTCTCTGCTTCTTATTTTTTTGATATCTAGATACCTCTCTCTCAAGTACATGCCCAAAAAGGCAGAGGCTGTGACTACATTGCTCACACTGAATCTTAATGTCTAGCACACAGTAAGCATTCAATAGATATCTTACAGCTGACATTATAGTTTTGTTTTAGTTATACTAAGCTAGCCAAAACTGACTGAGTTGGTAAAGGCCAGTGATGAAAGCTATAAATACAGATATGAGTAGAGAGTTAAGGAAAAAAAGTAGAAGGTCAACACACATGTACTCTCAACTGATACACTCCTAAACACAATGAGGGTTCCCTATGTGCAGTCTAAATTTTTTTTGGTAGCTACACATATTAGCTAGATCACTTAAGCAAAGATTAGGCCTTGTCCACAGCCTATTCTATTCAAGAAAAAAAAATGCTTATTTATAGGTCATTAATTTTATTACTCCTGTATGGGTTTTTCCTAGATAGAATAGTTGAGTAAATCTATTTTTAAATAGTATATATATACTGACAAACAATAGTTAAAAAAATAAAACATTTTAAAACTTCACCAAAAGTTTTATAACATAAAGATTATGGCAGCGAGGCATGGTAGCTCACATCTGTAATCCCAGCACTTTGGGAGGCCAAGGCAGGTGGATCACAAGGTCAGGAGTTCAAGACCAGCCTGACCAACATGGTGAAACCCTGTCTCTACTAAAAATACAAAAATTAGCCAGGCATGGTAGCACATGCCTGTAATCCCAGGCACTCAGAAGGCTAGGTAGGAGAACTGCTTGAACCCAGGAGGCAGAGGTTGCAGTGAGCCAAGATCACGCCACTGCATTCCAGCCTGGGCAACAAAGCAAGACCCTGTCTCAAAAAAAAAAAAATTATGGCATTAAGATTTTAGAAAATCTATTTCTTTGTCAACATACCTGGAAACTAAGATTACTACTACTATATATGGAACAGAAAATAGTCTAATAATAATTTTGCACTTACACTGCCACATTTTTTCTAATGGTATATTCATCCAAATCGTCATCAGAGCTGCTATCAGTTGCGTCGGAATCCAAACCCTCTTCAACATGAGACAACAGCCCTGTCGCAGACAATGCAAATCTTTGGATTTCCGCAGCTGTACACCATGCAAAGCCATTTTTTGTATCATCCCACAATTTATTCTCTGCAGTCAATGTGTTAACTTCTGGCTTAATTTCAGTGCATTTAGGTAAACTGTTACCCAAAATTGTGGTAGGTTCATGAAAGGTCTTCACTTTGGGGAGTTGATGTTTCACAGAAAATTTCATCTGCTGACCATAGTGCTTAACAACATGCTTTGCCAGGAGCATCTGCAAATGTTTCTGAGTTCTTCTAGCCTGGCTAAGTAAAATTTTCTGTTTGCTTACACAATGAAGTAAACGAGCATTTACTTCCTCCTCTTTTTCATCAGCTGAAGAACTAATAGGCACATTTGAGTGGCCAGGTACAATTTTCTTTTGAGCACAGTGCAATAAACCCTTTTTAATCTTAGCATCAGTAACTTTATCCAAAAGTGCATTCTCTTGAAACCATTTACAGTTTTGCAGTTGTACTTTATCTACATTAGTGTCTTTGGTTACATTTGAATCCAAAATAATTTGTACATCTTTCATGCACTGGCCTGTGGTATCTGATAGAGGTTCCTTTTTGATGAACTCTTCAGAATGAGAAAGACAGATTTTACTGAGCTGAATGTTGCTGCCATTATACAGTATGTTTTTCAGCTTATTGCAACTGGGCTCCCCTAATTTCTTTTGTTTATAATTCTCATTATATTTATTTAATGTAGAATTAGAACTCATTAACAAAACGGTCTGGTAATGTTTTGAAGACTGAGGGGAGCCAAAATGTTTTAAATTCACAAAATTAGTATTAAGAGTATGTTCGGGAGTCGGAAATCCAAGCATCTGAGAAAAAGTGTCTCCCTTCAGCTTTTCATCCACAGTTCTTGGACTTTCCATGCAGAGCATCTTGTCAGACTCCATGGTACTTGGCAAACATGAAAAGCTGATACCCTTTGCTGTTGCCTCCCTCAGAGCTGGGGTCATGGCGATTCCTGTAGATAATTATTGGAAACCTAAAATAATGTAAAAATAAATGGTTAAATACCTAGAAAAAATTTTATGCTTATACTTTTTTCTTAGGGCAACATTTTCGATGTTTCTGATTAAAACATGAAAAAAACAAAACTCCTTCATCCGCCAACTCCCAACATTACTTCAACAAAATTAAGCTATTCTTCACTCTGACTGGGGGCCTAATAGCCAAAACTCCAATTAAAGCTACATATTGCTAGTACACAATAGTTGTTCAACAAATATTTGCGGATGTAATTACATCTCAGAATTCCATTTTTTGACATTTAGAGTGAGTCAAAAGAAAAAAAATTTCAACCTAGAATCTGGTAATAATTTAAAATGTGACTAAATTGCATACTTTCAGCCAAAAATAAGGATTACTTATTTTTATAAAATATAATAAATTGCTTTAAACTTCTATTACTGAATTTAATCTTCACTACCTGAACGGTATTAATAACAAGAACTAAAATATAATAAATAATGTGTAAGAAGACCTAAGTGAGGCCATACATGGTGGTTCATGCCTGTAATCTCAGTATTTACTTTGGGATACTGAGGCGGGTGGATCACCTGAGGTCAGGAATTTGAGATCAGCCTGACCAACATGGTGAAACCCTGTCTCTACTAAAAAATTAAAAATTAGCCGGGTGTGGTGGTGGGGGACTGTAATCCCAGCTACTTGGGAAGCTGAGGCAGGAAAATCACTTGAACCCAGGAGGCAGAGGTTGCAATGAGCAGAGATTGTGCCAATGCACTCCAGCCTGGGCAACAGAGTGAGAATCTGTCTCAAAAAAAAAAAAAAAAAAAGACCTGCCTGAACAGAACTAAAAACAAAAACATATAACTTCACAGCTGTTAAAAATATGTGACAGTAAAAACTTGCCTAATATGCAATGTCTCCTGAAAATATATCTGCAATTTTACCCTTTTCAGGAATGGATATGCATCAGAAGGCATTATTCCTGCCTAGAAAATAGCGGAGACAGTGCCACAAAACTGCTAAAGATAAATCCCATAATTAAACAAATTTCATTGCATATTATCAAAAGTATAAAATTATATAATGATTTACAGAAAAAGGCAATCCAGTACCATTAAAAATTATGAAGCCTGAATAGTTAGTAAAATAATTTTACGTCATTACCAATTATAACTTTTTAAAAATACCTAGTATTTTGTAGCCTCAATACACAATGTTTCAACACATAATAGTTGACAGTCATTTAAATGGACACATTCTCATAGTGTATGTCCCCAGGTGCTAGTTATAACTCTACTTCCTTTATTCCTACTTAAAAACACAAACCAAAAGCTGATTCTTTACAAAGTCTAACAAAATGATCAAGAAGAAAACAAAAGCACAATTTCTATGTAATAATAAAAAAGGGTTACAAGCAAATCACAGACTAAGAGAAAATATTTGCAACATATATTTCAGACAAATATTAGTATCAAGATTGCAGAAGGAATTCCTACAAATGAGCAAAAGATAGAGCAGTCAGGCGTTTCACAGATGATGACATCCAAATGGTCATTAAACACAAACTTAATCATACTAGTAATGAGCGGAATGTAGATGAAAAAGCAAGAGCCCCGTTTTCCAATCACCAAATTGATAAAAATGTTTTTAGTCTGAAAACATCACATACATGAGATGTGAGTAAATAAGATTTCTCATATCTATTGGGATCATAAGTTGGTTCAGTAATTGGACCACAATGTAGAAAATGTGTTTGTCACAGGTACCAAAGGGTAATGTTTGTAATAGCAAAACATCCTTTCAAAACAATCTAGATGTCTAACAATAACAAAATAGATAATAAAATTAATAAAATGTGATGGAATACTATATTGCAGTTAAAAAAGAATGACAAAGTATCAATATGGAAAGACCTTTAAAATAATATCAAGTTAAAAAAAGAACACTAAAATACATATAGTATAGTACCATATAAATATATACCAAATAAATATAGTATTAACACAAAATCACACCATATATATGTATACATATATGCCTGTTTGCAAGAATAAAAAGTGAACCAGAAAAATACCTACCAAACTCGTAACAGTAGTTGCATCAAGTAAGTTCCATGAAACAGAACTAAAAGTGATAGTTTAAGGGGATTTGCATTTTAACTACAAAGTCTTATTACTTGAGGGGAAAAGACTAAATGCAAAATCAATAAATGTTAATGGTTGTTAATACTGGATGAAAAAATTATAGATGTTTGCCTTTTTATGTATATACTTTATTGTATAATATCTCAAAAACATGTAAATTTCTATGTTTCCAACAAATTCTGTATGTCTCAAAATTTATGCACTTTTATATAATGCCTCAAAAATAAGCAAATAGATTTCTATTTATCCTAAATGTAAAAAAAAATTCTTTTTCAGTTTATACTTTTCTTTTATGAAAATAGAAAAACAATTCTAAAACAAGCTAGCATTAGGAAATTTCTTGAAGATTCAAGTTGTTACTTGATCAGCTCAAAGACCTATATCTTTTAATCAATAAACACTCAAAATAGTATTTAGTGTCTACATTTTTCTTTGAAGGAAACTGCTTTAATCGCAGTTCTTGTTGATGTTACAGCAATATTCAAAAGATACTAAATTTTATCTTCCACACCATACACCTGTCCCTCTCAAAAATTTGAACAGAGTACTATGAATATAACCAAACTAGCTAGCAGCAGAGGCAGAAGGTGAAATATCACAAGGCAGGAGAGCTCATCTTAGTCCCGGGATAAAGGTACAGGAAAGCTAAATATAACAAGTAGAGAAAAGAGGCCAGGTGCAGTGGCTCATACCTGTAATCTGAGCACTTCGAGAAGTCAAGGTGGAAGGACTGCTTGAGCCCAGGAGTTTGAGACCAGGCTGGGCAATATAGAGAAACCACTTCTCTACAAATAGTAAAACATTTGCTAGTCATGGTGACATGTGCCAGTGATCCCAGCTACTTGAGAGGCTGAGGCAGGAAAATCACTTGAGCCTGGATGTTGAGGCTGCAATGAACTGTGATTGCAACACTGCCCTCCAGCCTCAGCAATGGAGCATGACATTGTCTCAAAAAAAAAAAAAAAAAAAAAAAAGATAACGCATGGCTGGGCACAGTGACTCATGCCTATAATTCCAGCACTTTGAGAGGCTGAAGCAGGTAGATCGTTTGCACCCAGGAGTTTGAGACCAGCCTGGGCAACATGGTGAAATCCAGTCTCTACAAAAAAAAATGATCATGCCACTGCACTCCAGCTTGAGTGACAGAGCAAGACCCTGTTTCAAAACAAAAAAACCCCGCAAATATGCAGATTAGTAGTTAATAAATACAATTCATAGCAAAAAGAGAAAGGGAAAAATGCAGAGATTAAAAGTGGCTAAGGCTCATTTATGGTGGAGAACTAGAATAAAACATATATACAAAATCTCTGGTGAGATCTCTAGGGCTTACTGGTATGATAGGCAGCATCCAAAATGACCTTAATAATCCCCACCCTCTTACTATTCATGCCCGTGTATAATCCTTTACTAGATTAAGGAATGGATTTACTGACTCACTTCTAATAAAAATGTAGCAGAGGTGAGGAGATGACTTCTGAGATTAGATTGGCTGTGGCTTCCATCTGGCCACCCTCTCTTATTCAGGGAAGCCAGCTGCCATGTTGTGAGCAGGAAAGACTCACATGGTAAATAAATGATGTCTCCAACCAACATACAGCAAAGTATCTGAGGCCTACCAGCAGCTATGTGAGTGATCTGAGAAACAGATCCCTCACAGTAATGCCTTGAGATAACTGTTGCTCTAGCCAACACCTTGGTTAACAACAGCCTTATGAGCAATCTTAAGCCAGAGGCACCCAGCTAAGCTTACATGCCTAGATTCTTGACCCACAGAAACGATGAAATAACATGTAATTTAAGCCACTAAATTTGGAGGTAATATATTACACAGTAATATATAATGAATACATTTGGATATGAAGACTTTTAAGCTCTAGTCTATGAAAGGCCTGGACATATCATAGTTCTTATTCTGGGATTTCCATGAAGTCCTTTTGTACTCTATTTCCAAGTGTATGCTTATTAAAAAACAAAAACAAAAACAAAAACCTAGCCTAAATAAGTCTCTCTCCTTTGCAATCAAAAGAAACTAATGAAAACAGCTATGTCTCCTATAAATAAAAAAGATTAAATTACGTTCAGTATACTTTCAGCATAAAATGTAAGTACATTTCTTCTAATTATTTAAATTATCTAGATATATAATCATTTTATATAACAATGTTTCCCAACTGAATATTCTAAACTACCACTTCTGATGACCTCCATATTACATAAACAACTACACTTATTACTAACACTTCTAAGCTCTACAAAGTCTTGGATTTTTTAACAGTTTTATTAACCACTGTATCCTCAACATGCAAAACTATCTGACATACAGAAGATGACCAACAAATATCTAATGAGAAAATGAGTGGTTGCCAGTATATTTAAAATCCAAAGTTGTCCTTACCATAGCCTACAAAATCCTACATTATCAGGTCCCTGACTACTTTGCCTTCTACAATTCTTTCTATGAATTACTACACTCCAGAAACACTGGCCTCTATGCTGCATTTGAAACACACCAAGCAAGTCTCTGACACAGTGACTTTGTGTTTGCTACTCTCTCAGCCTGAAACAATTATTTACAAATAAAATGGCCGGCTCCCTCATTTCATTTATGTTTCTGCTCTGAGGTCACATCATCAGAGAGTCCTTGCCTAACCAGTATATTTAAAATAGCTATAGCCTCTTGTTTCATGACTCTCCATTCCCTTACACTGCTTTATTGCTCTTCATAGCATTATTGCTACCTGATATTATATTACATTCTAGGAAAGAATATAGTTTAAGTGCAAGAACTCAATGTTCTAATCTCCAGCACTAGAATAATGCCTGGCACACAGTAATTATCATGTATTTGTTGACTAAATTCATGAATGAATTGGTCATGATATTTAAAGGCATTTCAGAATTTTGATAGTCATAAGGAGTAACAACACCTATTTCAATTATTATTTTTTTAAATGTACAAAACAACAATATATAAAAAGGATAATATGTTCAAGTACGGCTTATTGCATGAACACAAGACTGGTCCAACATTAAAGAAAACAATAACTAGAATTTACGGTATCAAAAGACTAAAGAAAAACCATATGATCTCAATAAATGGAGAAAAAGCATTTAACAAAATTCAATATCAATTCATGAGAAAAATTCAGCAAATTAGGAAGGACAGGAAATTTCTTTAATCTGATAAAAAAACATCTACACAAATGCCTATAGCTCACATCATAATTAATGGTGAAAGACTGAATGTTTTTGCCCTAAGACTGGGAATGAGGCAAGGTAGACATTTTTCACCACTCATATTCAATGTTATACTGGAGGGCCTAGTTAGTGCTGTAGGACAAGACAAAAAAGAAATAAAAAACATACAGATTAGAAAGTAAGTAAAACGGTCTCTATTCACAGATGACATGATTTTCTACATAGAAAATCCCAAGGAATCTACTGACTCTTCCACTAATGAATTAATAAGTCAGCCAACACAAGGTCGACATACAAAACTCACTTATATTTCTATATGCTAGAAATGAAAAACTAGAAATAGAAATTTTTAAATAGTAATAATTCCAATACCTGCAAAAATGCTTTGGTATAAATCTAAACAAAAAATGATGCACATGATCTTTACACTGAAAAATACAAAATACTCATAATAATATCAAGACTTAAATAGTGCATTACACTATGTTCATAGATTAAACTATTCAATATTGTTATGATGCTAATTCTCATCAAACTGATTTACAAGCTTAAACACAGTATCTTGGCAGAATGTTTTGCTGATACCTACAAGCTGATTCAAATATTTATATGAAAGTTAAAGGAACCAGAATAGCCAAAACAATTTGGAAAAGAACAAAGTTGAAAGATTCACACTTACCAATTTATAGTAGCCAAGACACTGTGGCATTCGCAAAAGGATTAACACATCAATAGAAAGAACAGAGCTCAGGAACAGACACACACACATGTGGTCAATTGATTTTTTTTTTTTTTTGAGACAGAGTTTCACTCTGTCACCCAGGCTGGAGTGCAATGGCGCGATCTCGGCTTGCTGAAACCTCCGCCTCCTGGGTTCAAGAGATTCTCCCGCCTCAGCCTCCCGAGTAGCTGGTATTACAGGTACCTGCCATCATACCTGACTAATTTTTATATTCTTGTAGAGATGGGATTTCACCATGTTGGCCAGGCTGGTCTTAAACTCCTGACCTCAGGTGATCCACCCACCTCAGTCTCCCAAAGTGCTGGGATTACAGGCGTTAGCCACCATGCCCAGCCTGATTATTTTGACAAAGACACTAACGCAATTAAACGTATAAAGCCTAGTTTCTTAAATCATATCATTCTAGACTAAATGGACATCCATAGGCCAAAAAAAAAAAAAAAAAACAGAACCTGAATACATATTTCATAACTTATATAAAAATGGTCAGATCAGATCTATCAGAATGAATCATGACCCTAAATGTAAAACCTATAACTATACAACTTCTAGAAAAAGTATGAGAAAAAATGTTTGTGACCCTGCTTTAAGCAAAGATTTTTTTTAGATATGACACCAAAAGCATTATTCATAAAAAGCTGCTAAACTGGACTTCCTAAAAATTAAATACTAAATAAACTTTTAAAAATAATCATTTAAAACAACTGTTGGGAACCTCTGACATATATATTCAGAAGATAATGTGTTCAAGAGTTAGTAGAAATTAGACATACATATTACCGAAAGTCACAGTTTGTCATTCAGATTAATGCTGAATAGTGGGTTTGACTATGATACAGGTTTAAATTTTTATGCTTTGTTAGGAATTATTTCATTTATACACATACTGGACAATTTGTTAAAGGCAAACTGAATAAGAAGGAATACTATTTTTAAAAGCGTGAAAAATTTTTTAAATTTTTATTTTAATTTTTGTGGGTATAAAGAAGATAAATATATATTTACAGGGTACATGACTGCTGTGCATGGTGGCTCATCACATGCCTGTGATCCCAGTATTCTGGGAAGCCAAGGTGGGAGGATCACTTGAGCCCAGGAGTTTGATATCAGCCTGTGCAATATGGTGAGATTCTGTCTCTATTTTAAATGTATCTATATCTATCTATCTATATATCAATAAAAATAAAAAAATTAAAGAACATGTTTCAAGACAGAGCCAAAAACGTTTGACAAAGACTTCACAGGAATTAAGGGAAAGGAAAGAGTCAAGGATGATGCCTAGGTTTTTGGCTTGAGTAACTGGGTGGTCATTGGTGCTATTTTCTGAAAAGGGGCAGACTTGGGGAGACAGAAAGTTAAAGGAGAAAAAAATAAAAACTTCTATTTGGGATATGTTACTTTTAAGTGTCTACCAAACATCCATATGGAAACAGCCATAAAAACAAGTCTGGAGTTCAAGCAAGAATTCATAAATAGAGAAATTATTTTGCAGAGTCACTGGCATATAAATAGTATTTACCCTAGGGAGTGGGTATAAGCAACGAAGAGAAAGGAGTCCAGGGAAAACCTGAGCGTTTACTCACATTTACTTGAGCAAAGGAAGAGGCGCTGCAAAAGAGGAAGAGCCCTAAAAAAAACTGAAAAGATCATCAGTGAGATAGGAAAAAATTCAGAAGTGTATGAAATCAAGATACCAAAGTGTTTAAAAGTATATAGCATGGTCAGTTCTGTCAAATTCTAGAGAGGTCAAGAAAGATGAAGATAGCAAAGTGAACAATATTACTTTTTAAGGAGTGTACTGAAAAGTCTTGCTTTAAAAAAGTTATATATAAACTAAATACCCAACTCCAGCAGCCTCTAGCCATCCTATCCCACCTAAACATAGGAAAAACTGAGAAGCATAGTGAAGTTCACAGCCCAGGGACACAGGCTCACTAAAAGACAGACCTTCTCACTGGAATATGGAACATCTTTTCTACCTTCACATCTTACTAAAAGCCTATTTACTAGAGTTCCTTTTACTCAGGACATCACGCTCAGCTTTCAACAGAAACTACAAGTCATACTAAAAGGCAAAAAACATACTTTGAAGAAACAGCAAGCATCAGAACCAGATTTAGATATGGCAGGGATGTTGGAATTACCAGACCAGGAATTTAAAACAACTATGATGAATATGCTAAGGCGTCTAATGGAAAAAACAGACAACATGCACCAAAAGACAGGTAATGTAAGGAGAGAGATGGAAACACTGATGAAAAATAAAAAAGAAATGCTAGAAATCAAAAACACTGCAACAGAAATAATGTCTTTGATGGGCTTAGTAGCAGACTAGACGTGACAGAAAAAAATAGCACTAAGCACTAGGGAAGGTGTATAAACAGAAACCTCCAAAACTAAAAAGGAATGCAAAGAAAGATGGCAGGGGGGTTGCGGAAGAATAGAATATCCAACCAAGAACTGTGGGACAGTTATAAATGGTGTAACATATGCATAACGAGAATACCAGAAGGAGAAGAGAAAAAGAAAAAATACTTGAAACAATAATGAGTAAGAATTTCTCCAAATTAATGTCAGACACCAAACCACAGATACAGAAGCTCAGAGAACACCAAACTATCACTTAATAAATGAAGCACTGTATAAAATTATATTACATGAAATTGTATACAATAATAGTATACTTACAACAAATAATAGTCCATTTAAAAATTTTTACTAGAAATTAATTCATCACATATTTTCCCCCAATAGATCAAAAGCTACACAAAGGCAGGTGTTACGTGTTCAATCATTGTGATATTCTAGAATATTTTATGGCACACAGCAGGCTCACAATAAATATTTCTTGAATAAATACTACCTAAAATGGTAAAATTATTTTAAAATTTCAAGGAAGAAGGTTCATGAGATATTTTATTGTAAAGGAGTTTTAAGGCAAAAAAATTAGGAAATATTAGTATAGAATGTAACTGTCCAACAGAAATATGATGTGGCTACATACGTGATTTTAAACTTGATACTACACATATTTTTAAAAGTAAAGAAACAGGAAAAAATAAATTTAATTTCATCCAATATATACAAAATATCATACATCAACATTTAATCAATATAAAAATATCTTGATGAGATATTTTATATTCCTCTATATGTGTGCCAAGTCTTCAAAATCCCGTATTTATTTTACATTTATCATCATCTCAACATGGGAATAGCCACATTTCAAGTGCTCAATAGTCACATGCAGTCAGAAACCACTGCACTAAACAGCGCAAAGTATAAAGTATATGGCTGGGCGCGATGGCTCACGCCTGTAATCCCAGCACTTCCAGAGGACAAGGCGGGCAGATCACCTGAGGTCAGGAGTTCAAGACCAGCTTGGCAAAACCCCATCTCTACTAAAAATACAAAAATTAGCTGGGTGTGATGGCACACACTATAATCCCAGCTACTTGGGAAGCTGAGGCAGGAGAACTGCTTGAACCCGGGAGGCAAAAGTTGCAGTGAGCCAAGATTGCATCACTGCACTCCAGCCTGGGTGACAGAGCAAGACTCTGCCTCAAAATTAAAAAAAAAAACTATATAGTACATGGTCCCCCTAAGTAATCAGGGATCAACTATCAACTACTATATTTCAGTCCCCCAATTTTTTGGCCAAATATATTGTTCAGTATTCTCAGGCACCTATAGTATTCTAGGCTATAAAGAAAATTTATGGAAAAGAAATCCTCAAACAGCTTTCTAAAAAGCACCTTGATCTTCCTATAAAAATTCAGTTTCTAATTATTTACGTTTCTAATTATACACATAATTGGGCACGTGCATTTGGATCCTTGCTAAATCTAAGAAATGTCTTTACAGTTACTAAAATGCTTTATTATATTACTCCAGGCACCACCATCATCATCTTTGATTAGTATTTCTTTCATAAACACCCAAGATACTTAGGCACAATAGGTCCCTTTTCTAAAAGAATTTAGTCTAATGATACAGAACTTCAAAGAACATTGAAGGAACAGAATTGGAAAAAAGAATAAAATTTTTTGTCACAACATACAGAAACTAAAAAAGTTTACAGAATTTAAGAAGAAGCAAAATGTAAGATATGAAAATATATCAGTACTCTTTCAAAGAAAGCAACTAGATACATAATCTTGATTATGTCAACAGGCAACAGTTCTAGATAATCCAAAATCCAATAGTGTTTATTGGGTATGAATATTACTTTTATGTTTTTACAACAGAATTTTCAACTTACATTCCAATTCAACTAAAAAAAAAAAATTCCTTAGCACATCAGCAGCCCAGAAATGTTATAGATGGCAAAACAAACAAACAAACAAACAAACCAAAACCAGTCTGTCATAAAACTGTTATAGTCTACCAGGCAAATAATCCTCCACTAAGCAATTCCGATCTCAATGTATCTTCATTTTTCTTAGATGTCTCATTAAAAAACCACCAGAGAGAATTTCAGTAAGACAAGACAAAGCTTATGACTTTAAATAATAAACATTTTTTTTTAATTAGAAAGAATCAATTTTTTTTTGTTTTTGGTTATACTAAATTTGTTATAAATAAAATTAATCTGATAAAAAACAGTGGGGGGATTGTAAAGTTAAATCTATACCATAAATTCTAATATTTAGACTACAATTTAATCCAAAGAACAATCACTCTGAATTAAGGCATTTGTTGCTCTGAAATTATTATAAATATAATTAAATTAGTCTGATTAAAAACAATGAGTAGACTGTAAAGTTAAATCTATACCATAAATTCTAACTTCAGGTCTACAATTTAATCCAAAGAACATTCACTGTTAATTAAGGAAAGCATGAGTTACTATTAATTGCTCTGAAATCATATTACAGTGGTCTCCCCTTATCAGCAGTTTCAATTCCATGGTTTCAGTTACCTGTGGTCAACTGGCAGTCCAAAAACAGGTGAATACAGTACAATAAGATATTTTGAGAGAGAGCAAGGAGAGCACATGCACATAACTTTCATTTACAACTATAATTGTTCTACTACTGTTGTTGCTAATCTTTTACTATGCCTAATTTGTAAGTTACGCATGATCATATGCATGTATGGTTAGAAAAAAATAAAGTATATATAAGGTTCAATACTATCTGAGGTTTCAGGCACCACTGGGGATCTAGGAACATACACCCCAAAAATAAAGATGGACTACTGTACTACAAATAAAAAAACCTTGTCCTGTTGTCTCCAGACTTTCCATTACGGGCTTAATCTGTATTTTATAAGATTTATAAATCATACATATTTATAAAATTAGCATTAATTAAATGCAATCTGATCCCTTGGACATCACGAAACACAGTAAAAGCCGTTATCCTCAAAAGCTTCATGTACACAGTGAGATAATTACCAAGTCAATAGTTACTGAGTTGGTCTAGACAGTTAATAATCAGACCTTTACAAACCAATACGTAGGTCACATATTCTAAATAATTTTTGACAAACTTTCTAAAGAAAAATTTAAAAATTGATAATCTAATTTCTATGCTCAGAGTTGAAAACGATAATCTATATAAGAACCATTCTTCCTCCTGAGAATCTAAATTAAAGATTAAAGACCAAATCGGAATTCCTAGCCCCTAAAATACTGCTCCAGATTCTGATTTATATTCTAGAATACATACCTATATTCCATATATGCCATGGAAAATATCCTATCCAAATCTGCCCTGAACATTAAATTTACTCTTTTAATTGGAATCTGGATAATCCCAGTTCTCTTAAATGCAGAGCAATGAAACAAACCAGGAAAAAAGTATCAGAAAGACAGCAGATTTATACTTAATGCTAAAATAAAGTGAAAAGACTACTCACATTATTTTGAGAGGAGATAACCCCGAAACAGGGTCAAATATTAAATTATTTCCATACTTGTGACCTAAATGTTTCATATAGCTAACCTAGGCTAATTACAGGAAGAAAGAGTAGAAAAAAGACAAATTCTTTTAGCAAAATAGGAGAAGTCCTTTTAAACATTATTACTAAAATATAAGGGGACTCCAGAAATGCAGTTGTGCCACTGCACTCCAGCCTGGGTGACTGAGAGACACTGTCTCTACAAAAACTAAAAAATAGAAAATATATGAGGATTCCAAACTTCTTAATTGTAACGGGAAAAAGTCCAATTAAACAAAAAAGAATGAGCTCACAATGGTACAGTTTTATTCCTCAAAAATACAGGAATTAATGGAAGGTAGGAATACAAAATACAGTGTCATGTTTTCAAGATTTCTTCATGTCACTTTATAGGAATCCTCAATTAACTGCAGAAAATGCTGTAGTAATTGGCATGACTAGGATTCAGTCAGCTCAGTACTTCATATTCAATGATGTTTTATAAGTAAGAACTTCTTCCACTTTGAAAACTATGCCTAAAAAAGGAATTCTCTTTGAAGACTAAAGGAATTTAATTAAAGATAAAGCCACTTGAATGGCTACATAACACATCAAACAGATCATACTTCAAGCAGAATTATTACTTTTCAGAGATAAGTGCATGACTCATAGGAATACAAATGAAGTCATTTTTTTTTCTGTGTATATCAATTTGGATCCAGAAATCTACATGTAGAAGTGCACACATTTGCTTGGTCTATATATTTTGGTTTCAATTTAACTTCACATGAATAAACATTGATTAATGACTTACGGCCAAATAAAGACTTGTTTTAATAAAAGTAACGTACTTGAGAATTCTTTGTCTTACTGGACTGGAAACAAAGCCTCAATATTATAATAAAAAAAGTTCATAAATATTTTTAAAATATTGTCTCAATATTATTAATAAAATTTCACATCTATATAGAACTAGTTCTAAGAATCTAAAAATAACATCAAGTATTTAAAATTTCCATTATGAATAGTCTTCAGATTTTTATTATGGACTATTTACTGACAAGTTTAATAGTACCACTTTCATTAACATTTGCTGGGTGTTTATCCCACATGATTAGGGAATAAGGAACACAGTTCAGTGAAAAGTTCCTATAAAATAACATTTAAAAGAAAAAAATGTAGAAATCTATTGGAAATTATATATCTTCCTTGTCTTTCTAAATGGAACATACTAAAACTAATGTAAGATTGTATTTATGATTCAGGGTCATCATGATGTAAAATATTCCATTAAAGTACTATAATGCAGTATCAGCTTTAAGGATAGAGATATGAGATGATATGCTTTAAAATTAGCAAATTGGTTGCTAACTGCCCAATAACTGTCACTTCTGTTGCTAGCAGCCCCAATCCTTTCTGTTTGCATCTTGATGAACCCAATCAGTAAACAATCCTAAGCACAATTCTATACCTGAAGAAAGCAGCTCTCTGCCTCCTTCAACTATCATCTAATACTGTATAGACAAAATAAGGATATGAAGAGATATCTGAATACATGAAAAACATCATGAGAAAAAGAATTACATATTACACGTAAGATTTATGTGCTAGGTTAAAGGGCATAAAGGATACTATAGGCAATAATAGGTGAGCTACCAAGAACAATCTCAATAATAAAGGAACTTTAGACAGCAAGCATCATTTCTTATCAAATACAGAAAAAGCTGCAAGTGAAACTACATTGATCAATGAAACCTATACATTAATTCCATAGAAGACAGGTGAATCAGCGAAGGAAATGAAATAGTCTAAGGTATCATGATAAATGGCATCAAAATTGGATGAAGCTCTTGGATAATGCACCAGTTGGGCTATGGGAAGTTAATAGACCTTATAGCAGACAAGTGTGATAAAATCACTGAGGCCTCACCTGAATGAAGAAGTACTCAAAATAATGAATCCAACAATAATAGTATATTACTAACAATGTACTAGTAAACTGAGTAAAACAAAAAGCAAAAGACAATTTCTTGATCTTCCACAGATTAAAAAAGATAAATATTAACCAACTGGCAAGCATTTGTTGACCACCCACTAACTGATCTGCAACATGTCAAACATGAAACGTATTTCTTTCTCTCAGGCACTTTACAATAAGTTAGAAAAATAAAATAGATACAACACAGATTAGAGTGAAAAAATTTCAAATGCAAATTAAAGCAAGGTTTTTACGTTTTAAAGCCTAATACTAGGTGGTGAACAAAGACATAATGGGAAGCACTCACATACCACTAGATCAGTGTAAATCAATACGACATTCTGTAAAGGAATTTGGTGATACAAGAGCCTTAAAAAACACACATACAAGCACAGAACAAATAACAAAAACAGACTCTGGCGCAATAACTCCTCTTCTACAAATTTAATGGGGAGGGGATTTCAAAGATTTATGTAAAAGAATATTGTCTGTAGTGAAATATACACTAGCAAAACTAGAAACATCCCAAATATCTGCCAATAAGGAAAATTTAAAATACGATAGTTACACGAAATGTTAAGCAGCTATTAAAAATATTTTTTCACAGAATATTTCATGATACGGGAACGTCTGAGTTAAATGAAAATACCGTAGGATCTGTTTCAGGAAAAATACACATATATGCATACAGAAATATTTAAAGTATGCAGTATTTTTATTTTCTTATTTGCACAAATCTTTTTTCTAAATCACTTTATAATAAATAAGATTTAACAAAATAACTGTTATTTGCAAAGGCACATATCATGAAACAAAATTAAAATGTAAATCTTAAAAGTCAATGTGAGAGATTGTCCTGAATTACTAAGTTTCACATAAAAAATTACTCCAGAGAGTTTGCGGGAGAGAATTATAATCTATGTAGATTAAAACCATGAGGAAATGGTTGCAGACACTGATAATGATCTGAATTAAGTAGGTGGAAACTGAGGGAGAACCAAAGATAATGGTTACAACAGATTTTAAAGATAATCAAACATAATCTATTTTATGAGTAATTCATTGTATTTCTCCAGCATGCAGGCTTTTAAAAAATTGAATTTTGTTATAAAAATAATACTACTTGGCTATTTTTGTTAATGTTGGTAGAGATTTCGAATTACTTTTACTAACACGGGGCATTTCATCTTTCTTACAATCTCTTAAGGCTGAGACCATATTATGAAACTTTACAAAAGGAAACAAATTTGAGATCAGAGAGGTGACTAACCCGAGAAAATGACTAGTTAAGAAAGGGTAAGGCAGACCACTCACTGCTAAGCCTCTTTCTCAATACTGAATTATTTTTAGAGCTACTTTTTCCTAGTCAGAAACTGCCAGTTTTGTCTGCAGTGCTCAAACATTTCACTTAGGTTTTGAGGCTAACAAATCTGCCTCATCCATTAATATTTAAAAACATTACTGACCCAAGCTCAGATGAAGTTAAGCAAACTGGCTAAAGACGAAGGAAGCTTGTCTCTTAAACCTCGCCAGAACATGACTGTCCTGAAGTTTGGGGAATCAAAAACGGAATGTGCTTACCACAGTTCAAACAAACAAAAACTGATTCTCCCAGAGTAAGAAGAAAACATGACAAGAACGTCCATCCAGTGCCTGCCCTCCCGGCTGCAGAGCCAGCCTCTTCCTTTCCTGTGGTTTCTGAGATGGCCAGGATACTGCCTGGTATTTCTTGCTACCAAACACCAACCATTCTCACTTTTTCCAGCAAGACCGGTCCCTTTCTCAACACACCCAAGTGGCACAAACTTGGAAGCACCATCCCTCAATAACCCCCTAAACTCTGCTCTATTCCATATAATTCTAAAGCCCAAATCTACATTTTCCTGAAAGAAAGTGTAAAATAAATAAGGGTCTCATCAAATCCAGTCTGCTCCGCCTCAGAGCTGCCCCAAAGAAGCGGTCACCACACCCGCATTGGGTGAGGCTCAGTCGTGAGACAAGGGGAGGGACCCAGGAAGAACCACGTGTTCTGCCTTCTGCGCACGCGCCAGCCAAAACAAAAGGGAGGTCTGCCAAGCCCCTCCCCCCACGTGACAGGCGTCTAGGTCCACCCCCACCCCTCCCTCTACCCCTTCCCTCCCCAGCTGCCAAGGCTGTTAGGTTTAGCCGTTTAAATTTGGCTGCGGTCAGACCCCTGCCCTAGAGCGCAATCCCTTGCCGAGACCAGAGTCCAGCAGCCCAGAGGATTCGGGGAACGAAGGGGCTGCCGGTCGGTCGCCTGACCCGCAAGTCCACCCGGCAGTCTTCTCCCCTCCCCGCGCTGCCGCCGTCCCCGAAAGGGGAGACCCACCCCCCTCATCCCACCACTGAGACGCCGGCCACTCGCCTGCTGGGGCGCCCTGGCTCCCCTCCGCCGCCGCACCTTCGGTCCGGCCGTGGTGGGGGCTGCTGAGGTGATCTCTAGCTGCCCGCCCGCCTCCCCCACCCGGGGCACCGCTGACTCGTCTCCAGAGAGCGCCTCGCTCCCGCCCCGGCCGCCGCCGCTGCCGCTGCTGCCGCCACCGCGGTTTAACAGTCTGCCCGCTGCCCGCAGCTCAGGGCGGCTAGCGGGGACGGAACCCTGCAGCGGTAGGAAGCAGTGGGCGGGGCCTGGCGCCGGCCAATGGCAACGGGGGAGGGGCAGCGCCATGCAAATGAAGCGGGTGGCGGGGAAACCCCGGCAGGGGGTGGGGCCTGCAGAAGCGACCTGGAGTGTTCTGGAAGTGGCAGGAGCCCGAAGCCCTGAACTCTGCTGCAGAGGTTACCTCGGCTCCCTCGGGGCGGGTTCGGCGCCGCTCCTGCTTCCTCCTTTCTCTTTCCCAGTGCCAACCCGGAAAAAAAAAAACACGGCCGGGCGACTTCCCACTCCTGCTTTGCTATTTTTGTACCTCCGTGACAGGAAGAACAAAGCGCTGAGGAAAAGTCAGGCGACTTCACTCCCTGCCGTCCGCGCCGGGGCCTCGGCTACTCCTTTCGTCTGCGGCTTTCGCGCGCTACTGCAGAGGCGAGTTTTAAGAGATTTTTCACAGTTGTCAAGTCCACACTTCTCCGTGTGTTTGCTTTTATTCCGTGCCCTCAAATCCACTCATAATTCTTTCTGACCTCAGAGGGGCCCTGAAGTAGGGGACAAATTTGCCTTGTATCCAACTGGGTAGTTTATGATTTAAATTAAAAAACCGACCAGAGGTAGGTAGCAAGACCAGAGAAAGCATTTTTAAGTCTACAAATCTGGCTTGAGTGGCGCTGGACTTAAGTAACCTCTGCAGTAGCGCTGTCAGATGAGTAAACGGAGTTTGTGGAGATAGTTGGCCAGGGACACACAAAAACACTTCTAAGCGTCTTGCACCTGCCTCGCGCTCCACTTACCACAAAACAAACCTGCACCCGGGCTCTTCCCCATGCACCCGGGCTCTTCCCCATGCACTCGAATTTTTTTTTTAACTGAGCTCTATATATAGCTTCTGAGATGTATCACAGCCTTTCCTAAGCAGCTAATTTACACATGAAATGATTTAAGGAACGAAGAGTACTAGGCTTTTCAAGCCAGAAGGATAATTGCCATTATTTTAACCTTATCAATTGGGGGGGGAAGGGGAGAGAATCCAAGGATTGCAGTCATAACAAAGCGTAATCCGCAACATAGATAACTGGAATTAGAAAATTAGCTACTTGTTCCTGGTGATTCTGGTAGATTGTGATGTTACTGAAATAATTTTTATGACAAGCTGCATTTATTGGAGATAATTTTTTAATTACTGAATAATTGCACCTCAATATGGGGCAAGGGAAGAGTTTTAGGAAATTGATTTACTTTCATCGTAGTAAAAATTGTAAGCTAATGATGTGTTGTGAAAAATAACTAAATCAGAAAATATTTATTGGATATTTACCATATTCAAAGGACTGTCCTATTCCTTGGGGACAGAAATCCAAAAATGAGTAAAGTAGTTTTTAACGTTTTGTTTTTATAATTAGCAGTCTGAGATGTCTAATAAGCATGTGTTAAGATAGATCAAAAGAAGATTCTGGATTTGAGTTGGATGTTTGAAAGACTTTTAAAGTGAGTTGGATGTTTAAAAGACTTTCAAAGTCCCTGTCCTCATGGAGTTTATAGTGGATGACAAAGGGATTAAGCTTTGTAATTACACAAGTAGTCATTCATACAGCATTCCTGCATATATTATCTAATTTGTTCATCACGTAGCCATTGGAGGTAGGCTGTTTCCGATACTCCAGATTAATTTTTTTATCTTCTAGTCAGCCCTGCTGCCTGCCAAATTTAACAGACGTTAAATATTTCAGCCTATCAAGCTGTCATATATGTACATGTTCCCTTTTTCTTTTTATATTCAGTTAATGAGAATGTGGGGAGATGATTAACAAAATAATACAGGTTTGACATAAAATTCATAGGAAAGCACAAAGAAGAAAACCACAGTCATATGCAAGGCCTGCTGTATTTTATGTGTATCAGATGACACTGCACATACTGTTTTTTTAATCCCATTTAGCTACATATTAAGCACACTGCCCCTTGACACTGAATATTATTCTAAAGCTTGATTTTATTATTTGTAGCATATGCATGCCAGTTTTCCAGACACTATAGAATATCAGTTCTTCTATTCTTATAAAAAATGGCATACTGAATCTTTTGTCAAATTATTTTCTATATTACTCAGCAACAGCCCAAAAACTGCATGTAGTTAATATTTTTTAAAATCCAGGACATATTATTTAGCAGGTATATTAAAAGCATTCTGATTTCCAAGAAAAAATGTAACAGTGGTAAGAACAGAACACTTTAAAATCCAGAAAGAACAAGGAGAAGTAAAGGGCACCATTCTTGCTGACATAATAATTACCTATCTGGAAGCATGTAAAAATGTCCAGGTAAGCAGTATTACAATGATTTCATGAGATAAACTTCTCTCTTTAACACTGGTTTTTATTCAGTCATTCCTTTTACTCAAGAAACATTCATGCAACACTTAGTATAGCTGACACGGTAATAAATCCTAGAGATAAAGGAGAAAGATCAGCCTTTAATTTCAAGCAACTCACAGCCAAGAAGGGGCTTTTCTATCCCCCTTCTTTACTTTGTTTTTCTCCATAGCACTTATCACCTTCTAATGTAACACAGATTTTGATTCTTTTATTTTTGTTGTCTTTCACCCTAAACTAGACCATAAACTCCATGAGGTCAGACACTTTTGCTGGTTTGCTCATTGCTGTATCCCCAGAGCCAAGGACAGGGCCTGACACATGTAGATTCTCAATGCATATTTGTTGACTGGATAAATTAATTTTCATATCCTGCAAAGTGAATGGTATATTCATTTTCCAGGTGAAAAAAATATATGAAGCTCAGTGAGATTAATGTACCTAGATTCTTAAACTAATAAATGGCCCAAGTTGGATTTGAAGACTGACCTGACTGGGTCCAAAGCAGAATTCTTTCCTCACTACCTCTCACAGAATAGAAAGCTCTATTCTATTCTATTCTAATTTCTATTCTATTTCTATTTCTATTCTATTCCTATTCTATTTCTATTCTATTCTATTGGAGCTTGTACTGTTTGTTTCTCTATATTTCTATGCCCTGAGAAACTGTCCCCCACTGTTATATTCCAGTATATTTAATTTTTTTTATGATCAGGTTTAGGGAAATAGGAGAAGCAGAGGGGCTAAACATAATTCCTACTCAGGACAGATTTAGATTTAACTAACCAGTACCTATAGACAAGCAGACAAAGGGTAGAAGTGGGTAGCAAGACCTAAGATTCTTCGAACCAGGGCTAGGTATAACAGAGTGCAGAACTGGTCCATGACTACACAGGAACAAAAAATGACCCCCTCTGAGTGTGAATATCCACAGCACTTTTATTCACAACAGCCTCAAACTGGAAACAATCCTACGATCCATCACCATTAAAAGGACAAATACTCGAGTGCGGTGGCTCACGCCTGTAATCCCAGCACTTTGGGAGGCCCGAGACAGGTGGATCACCTGAAGTCAGGAGTTCAAGACCAGCCTGACCCACATGGTGAAACCCTGTCTCTGCTAAAAATACAAAATTAGCCGGGCATGATGGCACATGCATGTAATCCCTGCTACTTAGGAGGCTGGGGCAGGAGAATTGCTGAACCTGGGAGGGAGAGGTTGCAGTGAGCCAAGATCGCACCACTACACTCCAGCCTGGGCAACAAGAGTGAAACTCCATTTCCAAAAAGAAAAGAAAGGATAAAGAAATGATGGTACATTTATATAAAGTACTACCACCCAAAAATAAAACGAAGAAACTGCTGATATATAAAACAACATGGGACAAGTCTCAAACAGTATGCTGAGTGAAAGAAGTCGGACACAAAATCATAAATATTTTATGAATCCATTTATATACAGCTCTAGAGAAAGGCAAATCTAACCAATAACGACAGAAAACAGATCAGTGGTTTCTTAGGGCTGGGGTGGGGAGAATTGACTGGGATGGGATTAAAGGGTGATAAAAATGTTCTGTCTTGATCATGGTGGAAGTCAAATGGGTACATGCGTTTGTCAAAACTCATCAATATGTACTTAAAATAGGAACTCCCTAATGAAAGTGGACTAAGAAACCTCAAGAAGTTCACAGTCCAAAATGTAGACAGGAAGAAAAATTAAAAACTAGAAGACAGGCTTTGTGTAATGTATGAGAAAACTCAAAATAATAATAGCTTAAAAACAGAAGGGTTAATCCTCCAACATATTTTACTGATTCTAAGACACATTTTTTTCACTGCTTTAACATTTCAGAGATCAGAATAACTTCACAGTTCATCCAGTAAGAAAGTATTGTATAAGGCTGATTGGCAGTGGTTTTTCTTAATGATACATAAATAGTGAATCTTAAAAATCAATGAAACACAGTAAAAGTAGTCTACAAGTAAGTATCCCAGAACTGTTATAACAGCTCCACAAAGTCACCAGAGACCCAGGCTCCTTTCTATTATTTTCTCTTCTCCATTCTCAGCCCTGGCTTCTATTTTCAAAGCAATCTCACAGTCCAAGATGGCTGCTGGAACCCCCACCATAATTATCCATTTCCCAGGCAGCAGGCAGAAAGAAAAGCAGAAAGCAAACAGGGCCTTTAAGATGACTCTCCTGAGTCCCTCTCAACAATTCTACAACTTCATCATGTGGATAAATTAATTCCTAGACATTTTATTTTACTTGTAGCTATTGTAAATGGGTTTACTTGATTTCTTCTCTAGATTATATACTGTTAGCATATAGAAATGCTACTGATTTTTGCATGTTGATTTTGTATCCTGCAACTTACTGAATTTATAAGTTTTAATAGTTCTTTTTTCTTTCTTTTTTTTTTTTGGTGGAGGCTCTAGGTTTTTCCAAACATAAAATCATATCATGTACAAACAAGGATAATTTGACTTCTTCCTTTCCAATGTGGATGCCCTTTATTTCTTTTTCTTTTTTTACAAGTTTGCCCCCCAAAAAGTTTTGTTACTTCTTTTTAAACATTTTAAGTTCAGGGGTACAAGTGCAGGTGTGTTACATAGGTAAACTTGTGTCATGGGGGTTTGGATTCAGATTATTTCATCACCCAAGTATTAAGCCTAGTATCCATTAGTTGTTTTTCATGATCCTCTCCCTCCTTCCACCCTCCATCTTCCAAAAGGCCCCAGTGTGTGTTGTTTCCCTCTATGTGTTCATGTTTTCTCATCATTTAGCTCCAACTTGTAAGTGAGAACATGTGGTATTTGGTTTTCTGTTCCTGAGTTAGTTTGCCAAGGATAATGGCCTCCAGCTCCATCCACATCCCTGCAATGGACATGATCTCATTTTTTATGGCTGCATAGTATTCCATGGTATATATGTACCACATTTTCTTTAGTCTAAAAATATCCTCTTTTCAATAAGTAGTGTTGAAACAGTTAGACATTTATGTGCAACAAAAGTGAGCCTTAACATGAAACTTCATGCCTTATAAAAAAAAGTTACTAAAGGAAATGTAGATCTAAATAAACAAGGTAACATATAACCTTTTTAGAAGAAAACACAGAAAGAACACCTTATGATTTGGGTTTGGGTACAGAGTTCTTAGACATGATACCAAATGCATGACCCACAAAATTAAAAAAAAAACTAGTAAATTGAAATTCATCAAAATTAAAAAAACCTTTGCTCTAAGAAATCAACTGTTAAGAGAATAAACAGTGAGAAAGTATTTGCAAACCACGTATCTAATATGTATCTATAGCGGAACAGCTCCACAGTAGTTGACAACAGTTTCCACACAGGCCACATAGGCAAAGCTTGAATGGCAGTTGAATCTTGGCAAAATGCTTTGTGATCCTCCTGGAACAGGAAAGCATGGGGGCTTGTGAGGTACTGCTACATGGCCATTTCTCACTAGCTTCCCTCTATACCAAGAAGGCTGTCAAAAGACCCTTTGTCATTATCTCATGGTTTCTGATGAGGTACAAGGCTTTCTGCCTTGCTATCCTTAAGGCATAAATGCAGCTATAAAACTGTTTAGCAGTATCATGCAATGGGCTCCTCAGCAACATGGTATCTTATCATTCTTGCTGTGGTCATCTGGCCTCTTTTGTTTCACTGTCTCCCTATACAAAGGTAACAAAGAGCTGGCTCCTTTAGCTACTCTTCTTTTTATTCTCTATGTAAGCAATAAACTGAGTCTAAAAAGGTCTTGTTTTTTTTTTTTTTTTTTTTTGCAGCTGAATCAGTTAACCTAGCTTTGCCTTGTACTTGACAGTATCCAGAATATATAAAGAATTTTCAAAAGTCAACATAAAGAAAAAAAATAACACAATTAAAAAATGCACAAAAGAAAGGTAATATGTGAAAGGCAAGTAAGCACATGATATATTGTTCTACGTGATTAGACATAGTGACATACTATTACATACCTATTAGAGTGCCAAAAATAAAAAATCAAAGTGCTGGAGAAGATTCAAAGTAACTGGAACTCTTACATTGCTGGTTGGTCAGCAAAGTGGTATGAGCACTCTGGAAAAACAGTTTGGCAGTTTCTTGTAAGTTTAAACACACACTTACCATGTGACACAATAAGGCCTCTCCTGGATATTTAACCTTAACAATATGTTAAGATTTAATTTAATTTAATACTATTACATACCTATTAGAAGGTAATATGTGAAAGGCAAGTAAGCACATGATATATTGTTCTACATGATTAAAATCATGGTGACATACTATTACATACCTATTAGAATGGTGAAAATAAAAAATCTAAGTGCTGGAGATGATTCAAAGTAACTGGAACTCTTACATTGCTGGTTGGTCAGCAAAGTGGTATGAGCACTCTGGAAAAACAGTTTGGCAGTTTCTTGTAAGTTGAAACACACAGTTACCTTGTGACACAACAAGTTCTCTCCTGGATATTTAACCTTAACAAGAAGTTAAGATTTAATCTTAACCAATGTGTCTGTAAACAGGTGAATGAATAAACTGTGGTATATGCCTACAGTTAGCACCAAAAAAGCAACAAAGTATTGACTCATGTGACATGGATGGATCATAAATGTATTCTGCTAAGAGAAAGGAATCATTCTCGAAAGGTTACATACACATATGATTCTGTTTTTATGACCATCTCAAAATGACAAAACTGTAAAGACAGAGATTAGATCAGTGAGTGCCATCAGTAATACATGTGGAGAGGGTTTGACTATAAAAGGCAGAAGTTTTTAGGTGAAAAGACTGTTGAGGGAGTTTTTTGAGGGTGATAGGACTGTTCTTTATATCCTAATTGTGGTGGTGATCACATCAATCTATAAATGCTAAAATTCAGAGAACCAAAAAAAGGCAA
This sequence comes from Cacajao melanocephalus, assembly GCA_963573385.1. Taxonomy (NCBI): domain Eukaryota; kingdom Metazoa; phylum Chordata; class Mammalia; order Primates; family Pitheciidae; genus Cacajao; species Cacajao melanocephalus. Next base: position 67,879 of record CAUYLG010026069.1, on the reverse strand, counting down.
TTTTACTGTATGTACAACTACAAAAAAGGAAAAATATGCTATATGTTAACTTTTAAAATAAAATTTATAAAGAGAAAAAGGAAAAAAGGGAGAACTGCTATTTAAAAAGAGAAAGAGAGAGACTTAGGAGACAACACAGCCAAATACAATTTGTGGACCTTGTTCAGATTCTGATTTGAATAAACTGACTAAAAAAGGCATTTTTGATGTAGTCAAGGAAAATTCAATGTAAACTTGGAATTATATATTAAATTTAGTTGTTGTTAAAGTATAATAATAACCTTAGCTAGATACATATTCTGAAATATATTTGTGTTTGTGAAGCAGCATTAAGTCTGGGATTCGCCTTATAATATGTGAGGAAAAAGGAAAGATTAGCAAATGTTGAAGCTGAAGTTCATGATATTTACTCTTATTTTTTAGTATGCCTGAAGTTTTCCATAATTTTTTCTTTAAAATTACATGTTAAAAATTAGAGTATAACTTCTTTTCCGCATTTATTGTAAAGCAGCAGGCATAGACCTACAGTTGGTTTCAATCTCAATGTCAAATCTTTCCAATGACTCCAAATAAATAAATGCTGTGTGTGCCAAAAATAATACTGACATGAGAAAAACAGTCTACTGGAAATTTTATACTTTGAGTAATAAGCTACTAAAATTACTAGATTAGTAAAAATTTGAAGAATTAGATTTTAAAATAGCAAAACAGTTTTCAATGACACCATCAAAGAAACAAAGGGCATGAGTAATTTTAAAGCAATCATGATCCTAAAAATCTCAGCCAAAAAACGAAATTACTCAGGCTTTTAAATTCTCATTTATATTTACACAGTGCTGCTTTCTTGCTGTGTTGGTCCAGCCTGTTCTTTTGGGCATTATTATTATTTATCGTTTCTTGAGCACTCAGCACTGCATGAGATATAGATGATAAGTTCCCTCCCTAGGGGACAAGAATCAAAGCCACACAAAGCAAAACACAAAGATTAGCTGTTTAAGAAATGAAAACCAAATGAAAGATTAAAAAGCACATTGTGAATTCCCTTTTTTTGTTTGTTTCAGCTTTAAGCCCATGATAGAAAACATGCTTCTTTTGGGGGTAAAAAACAAGACTGTAGTTGGTAAGGTAAAACCACTGGCTTAGAAGAGATAGAAAATATCCCAGTGAACATTGCAAGAAAATATCCTACCTTAGAAATCTTTTCACTTTATGCATACAAAAATTATTAGAACCTATTCCTAGCTCTAGAGGACTGTAATCGCTGTGTATGTGTGCATGCATGTGAGAGGAAGAGAGGAGAGAGATTTAGGTTTGCCCAGCAGGCTTTTTTGTTCCCTTTCTTTTGATAATACCACACTGCTTCAGAGACTGCTTCTCCCAGTGCACATATTCCTGATGGAATTGTCAATCATAGTCCATTTCTCCCCTACCTCATAATGACAGGCGCAGGCCTGAAGCAGCACAAGGTCATTTTTACAGGACTCATAATGAAGGTCTTCTACAGAGTCCATTAGGCCAATTTGCAAAGAAAAGTAGAAATAAATGGATATAGCATAAATGCTGGCAGTTTCAAGCTCCAGAAACAGGCCCTTGAAACCCCAGTTCCTACAGGTCTTTATGTGAGCTGCTCTGCAATAATTTTAAGCAACCATATTTAAGTTTTTGCTTAGAGTAGTTTCACTGGGGTTTCTTTCATCATTTGCACCTGACAAAATCCTGGGAAGTAAACAACATGCCCATTTAGTACTCATTCAAACCTAACTCTGTCCATCTCTATACAATGGGCTTTTCCTACTGTGCTAATTTACTTTTTTATCCTACAGATGTTTTATTCCTAAAATCTAGTTTTCTTCAAGATTAGGAGTAAAAGGGAAAGAGGCTACAGTGAACTGGGGCAGTGTGGAAGGGGCCCATCAAGTCCTCTACCAATTTCTGGTAGTAGGAGGGAAGTGAAAATCACAAATACAGTAAAATCTAATTAAAAAAAAGTATTTTAATCCACTTTGCATATGAGAAAGATCCTAAGCTGGCAGTTATACAAACTTCTGCCCAAGAGCAGATCAAAGCTGTTTAATTCTAGAAAAGAATGGTATTGGTAGCTGGCAAGATGGCCTAATAGGAACAGATCCAGTCTGCAGCTCCCAGCGAGATAAACACTGAAGGTGGATGATTTCTCCATTTCCATTTCTAACTGAGGTACCCAGTTCATCTCATTGAGTCTGGTTAGACAGTGGGTGCAGCCCACAGAGGGTGAGCTGAAGCAGGGTGGCGCATCACCTCACCTGGGAAGTGCAAGGGGTCAGGGAGCTCCCTCCCCTAGCCAAGGGAATCTGTAAGGGACTGTGCTGTAAGGAATGGTGCCTTCCAGCCCAGATACTATGCTTTTCCCACAGTCGTCGCAATGTGCAGACCAGGAGATTCCCTTGGGTGCCTACACCACTAGGGCCCTGGGTTTCAAGCACAAAACTGGGCACCCATTTGGGCAGACATCGAGCTAGCTGCAGGAGTTTTTTTCCATAACCTGGTGAGATAGAACTGTTTACTCCCCTGGAAAGGAGGCTGAAGCCAGGGAGCTAAGTGGTCTAGCTCAGCAGATCCCACCCCCATGAAGCCCAGCAAGCTAAGACCCACTGGATTGGAATTCTCGCTGCCAGCACAGCAGTTTGAAGTTGACTTGGGACACCAGAGCTTGGTGGGGGGAGGGGCATCTGTCATTACTGAGGCTTGAGTAGATGGTTTTCCCCTCACAGCTCACAGTGTAAACAAAGCCATGGGGAAGTTCAGACTGGGTGGAGCTCACTACAGCTCAGCAAAGTCGCTGTAGCCATCCCCCCTCTCTGGGTAGGGCATCTCTGAAAGAAAGGCAGCAGCCCCAGTTATAGATAAAACTCCCATATGCCTGACACAGAGCACCTAGGGGAAGGGGTGGCTGTGGGCACAGCTTCAGCAGACTTAAATGTTCCTGCCTGGCAGCTCTGAAGAGAGCAGCAGATCTCCCAGCACAACACTAGAACTCTGCTAAGGGACAGACTGCCTCCTCAAGTGGGTCCCTAACCCCTGTGCCTCCTGACTAGGAGACACCTCCCAGCAGGGGTCAACAGACACCTCATACAGGAGAACTCTGGCTGGCATCTGGCGGGTGCCCCTCTGGGATGAAGCTTCCAGAGGAAGAAATAGCAGTAATCTTGGCTGTTCTGCAGCCTCCGCTGGTGATACCCAGGCAAACAGGGTCTGGATTGGAACTCCAGCTAACTCCAGCAGACCTACAGCAGAGAGGTCTGACTGTTAGAAGGAAAACTAACAAACAGAAAGGAATAGCATCAACATCAAACAAGATGTCCACATAGAAACCCCAACCGAAGGTCACCAACATCAAAGACAAAAGGTAGATAAGTCCACAAAGATGAGAAAAAACCATCACAGAAAGGCTGAAAATTCCAAAAACCAGAACGCCCTTTCTCCTCCAAAGGATCACAACTCCTCGCCAGCAAGGGAACAAAACTGGATGGAGAATGAATTTGACGATTTGAGAGAAGTAGGCTTAAGAAAGTAGGTAATAACAAACTCCTCCAAGCTAAAGGAGCATGTTCTAACCCAATGCAAGGAAGCTAAGAACCTTGAAAAAAGGTTAGAGGAATTGCTAACTAGAATAACCAGTTTAGAGAAGGCTAAATGACTAATTTATAAATGACCTAATGGAGCTGAAAAACATAGCATGAGAACTTTGTGAAGCATATACAAGTATAAATAGTCAAATTGATCAAGAAAATATATCAGAGACTGAAGATAAACTTATCAAAATAAAGCATGAGGACAAGATTAGAGAAAAAAAGATTAAAAAGGAACTAACAAAGCCTCCAAGAAATAAAGGACTTTGTGAAAAGACCAAACCTATGTTTGACTGTTGAACTTGAAAGTGATGGGGAAAATGGAACCAAGTTGTATTATCCAGGAGAGCTTTCTAACCTAGCAAGACAGGCCAACATTCAAATTCAGGAAATACAGAGAACACCACAAAGATACTCCTCGAGAAGAGCAACCCCAAGACACGTAATTGTCAGATTCACCAAGGCTGAAATGAAGGAACAAATGTTAAGGGCAGCCAGAGAGAAAGATTGGGTTACCCACAAAAGGAAGCCCATCAGACTAACAGTGGATCTCTCTGGAGAAACCCTACAAGGCAGAAGACAGTGGGGGCCAATATTCAACATTCTTAAAGAAAAGAGTTTTCAACCCAGAATTTCACATCCAGCCAAACTTAACTTCACAAGTGAAGGAGAAACAGAAATCCTTTACAGACAAGCAAATGTTGAGAAATTTTTGTCAGCACCAGGCCTGCCTTACAAGAGCTTCTGAAGGAAGCACTAAATATGGAAAGGAAAAACCAGTACCAGCCACTGCAAAAACATACCAAATTGTAAAGACCATTGACACTGTGAAGAAACTGCATTAACATGCAAAACACCACCTAGCAGCATAATGACAGGATCAAATTCACACATAATAATATTAGCCTTAAATGTAAATGAGCTAGATGCCCCAATTAAAAGACACAGACTGGCAAATTGGATAAAAAGTCAAGACCCATCAGTGTGCTGTACTCAGGAGACCAATTTCATGTACAAAGACACATATAGGCTCAACATAAAGGGATGGAGGAATATTTAACAAGCAAATGGAAAGCAAAAAAAAAAAAAAAAAGCAGGAGTTGCAATCCTAGTCTCTGATAAAACAGACTTTAAACCAGCAAAGATCAAAAGAAACAAACAAAGGCATTACATAATGGTAAAGAGATCAAGGCAACAAGAAGAGCTAACTATCCCAAATATATATGCACCCAATATAGGAGCATGCAGATTCATAAAGCAAGTTCTTAAAGAACTGCAAAGAGAATTAGACTCCTACACAATGATAGCGGGAGACTTTAACACCCCACTGTCAATATAAGACAGAATTAACAAGGATATTCAGGACTTGAATTCAGCTCTGGACCAAGTGAACCTATTACACATCGACAGAACTCTCCACCCCAAATAGACAGAATATTCATTCTTCTCAGCAATTTCTGTTGCGAAAATTCTCAGTAAAATACTGGCAAACCGAATCCAGCAGCATGTCAAAAACCTTATCCACCATGATCAAGTTGGCTTCATCCCTGGGATGCAAGGCTGGTTCAACATATGCAAATCAATAAAACTAATCCATCACATAAACAGAAACAAGACAAAAGCCACATGATTATCTCAATAGATGCAGAAAAGGCCTTCAATAAAATTCAATACCCTTTCATGCTAAAAACTTTCAATAAACTATATATTGATGGAATGTATCTCAAAATAATAAGAGCTGTTTATGACAAACTCATAGCCAATATCATACTGAATGGGTAAAAGCTGGAAGCATTCCCTTTGAAAACTAGCACAAGACAAGGATGCCGTCTCTCACTCCTGTTCAACACAGTATTGGAAGTTTTGGCCAGGGCAATCAGGCAAGAGAAAAAAATAAATAGTATTCAAATAGGAAGAGAGGAAGTCAAATTATCTCTGTTTGTAGATGACATGATTGTATATTTAGAAAAACTCATTGTCTCAGCCCAAAATCTCCTTAAGCTGATAAGCAACTTCAGCAAAGTCTCAGGATACAACATCAATGTGCAAAAGTCACAAGCATTCCTGTATACCAATAATAGAGTCAAATCATGAGTGAACTCCCATTCACAATTGCTACAAAGAGAATAAAATACCTAGGAATACAACTTACAAGGGATGTAAGTTGTATCACAATGAGATGCCATCTCACACCAGGACCTCTTCAACGAGAACTACAAACCACTGCTCAAGGAAATAAGAGAGGACACAAAGAAATGGAAAAACATTCCATGCTCATGGGTAGGAAGAATAAATATCAAGAAAATGGCCATTCTGCCTAAAGAAATTTATAGATTCAATGCTATCCCCAACAAGCTACCATTGACTTTCTTCGCAGAATTGTAAAAAAAAAAAAAAAAAAACTACTTTAAATTTCAGATGGAAACAAAAAGAGGCCTTATAGCCAAGGCAATCCTTAGCAAAAATAACTAACTTGGAGGCATCACACTACCTGACTTCAAACTATACTACAAGGTTACACTAACCAAAACAGCATGGTCCTGGTACCAAAACAGATATATAGACCAATGAAACTGAACAGAGGCTTCAGAAATAACACCACACATCTACAACCATCTGATCTTTGACAAACCTGATAAAAACAAACAATGGGGAAAGGATTGCCTATTTAATAAATGGTGTTGGGAAAACTGGCTAGCCATATGCAGAAAACTGAAACTGAACCCCTTCCTTATACCTTATGCAAAAATTAACTCATAATGGATTAAAGATTTAAATGTAAGACCTATAACCATAAAAATCCTAAAAGAAAACCTAGGCAATATTATTCAGGACATAGGCATGGGTGAAGGCTTCATGACTTAAACACCAAAAGCAATGGCAACAAAAGCCAAAATTGACTAATGGGATCTAATTAAATGAAAGAACTTCTGCACAGCAAAAGAAACTATCATCAGAGTGAACAGGCAACCTACAGAATTGGAGAAAATTTTTGCAGTCTGTCTAACAAAGGGCTAATATCTAGAATCTACAAGAAACTTAAACAAATTTACAAGAAAAAAACAACCCCATCAAAAAGTGGGCAAAGGATATGAACAGACACTTCTCAAAAGAAGAACAAATCTGAAAAAAAACTAATCATCACTGGTCACTAGAGAAATGCAAATCAAAACCACAATGAGATGCCATCTCACGCCAATTAGAATGGCGATCATTAAAAAGGAAACAGATGCTGAAGAGGATGTGGAGAAATTGGAACACTTTTACACTGTTAGTGGGAGTGTAAATTAGTTCAGTCATTGTGGAAGACAGTGTGCCAATTCCTCAAGGATCCAGAACCAGAAATACCATTTGACCCAGCAATCCCATGATTATAAATCATTCTCCTATAAAGACACATGCACATGTATGTTTATTGCGGCACTATTCACAATAGCAAAGATTTGGAACCAACCCAAATGTCCATCAATGGTAGACTGGATAAAGAAAATGTGACACATATATACCATGGAATACTATGCAGCCATAAAAAAGGATGAGTTCATGTCTTTTGCAGGGACATGGATGTAGCTGGAAACTATTATTTTCAGCAAATGAAACACAGGAACAGAAAACCAAGCACTGCATGTTCTCACTTATAAGTGGGAGTTGAACAATGAGAACACATGGACACAGGGAGGGAAACATCACACACTGGGGCCTGTGGTGGGGTGGGGCTAGGGGAGGAATAGCTTTAGGAGAAATACCTAATGTAGATAACAGGTCGATTGGTGCAGCAAGCCACCATGGCACATGTATACCTATGTAACAAACTTGCATGTTCTGCACACGTATCCCAGAACTTAAAGTATAATAATAATAAAAAAAAATGGTATCAAAATATTTTTTCTTCCTTCTGCTCTCTCCAGTTACAATGGTTGTATTAAAAAATAATGTTTAATATCAACAATACCAAATAAAATGTTTGTTTTTGAAGTTGAGCAAGAATACATTTATTTTCTTTTTAAATCTACTTTAAATTGTTTATTTTTTATAATTACTTTTAAGTCTCAAATCAAATGTCATTTCTTCACTTTTCAATTTTAAATGCTTTATTATTTAAATTGCACTTATGATTGAAATTATCTTTTACTTATTTACTTCTTTATTTATTACTACTTATTTGTTTATTCACTTATTTTTTAGTTATCTTGCCAGTTTTGTTTGTCATCATTGCATTAAGAGCCTGGTTTATAGAAGACATAAAATAATCGTTAATAAATACACTAACTGTTGCAAAATAAAAGCCAGTGCTTTGATACCTATAAAATGTACCAATATCTTGAAATTAAAGAATGATGGACTATTCTGTGTTCTTGGGTGTCAGCAATTGACAGAACCAAGACATTCCCTGGTCACAGTTAGGCAAATGCTTAGCTGAGTCCTAGGGGTTTCAAGGTAGTAAGGCATGATGGCTTCCTGCTTCAATCAAAGCAATTCTCACTCAACAGTGTTTCACAGAGATGTTCTGCATAAGCTTTTGTTTGAAGAAAGAGTTCCACTGCTTAAAAATAGGAGGTTGCAGTACAGTGATTAAAAAAAACACTGTTTTAGGCAATTTGGAGCAAAAGGTAGCTGAAATGAGTTCACATTCTAAGTTATATTTTTGCCTTTAAAAGTTAATGTGCTGTCTTAATAATGATTTTATACTATAATGACATACAATTATTTCTGCCTCAGTTTGAAGATTTGAACAATTTATGCTTTTTAGAATTTTGGAGATAAATGAAACTGAAAATCTTTTACCTTTGGCTACATAAAAAAACTGTAAATTAAACCTTATATTGGAAAACTAGAATTTTGGCTTCAAAGATTTCTCCTTCTACTATGTTAATCTTATATTTATATTTTATTTCCTTCTCTATAGAGAGAGCATATAAAAACATGTTTAGTGTTTCTTTGCTTTCCAAGTTACATTTTATCTTGTGTAGATTTAAAACCAGATTAGCTGTAATAGGATTCCAAGATGTGGGCAGATGTCTACTTGTCACAGACAATATCTCTTGCATCAGCTCCTTCATTATTTCATTTGCACCACCACAGATTGGCTGAACTCAGGCATCCACATAAGCTCTGGATAAATCGGAAGATGATTTAATAAATAAATAAAAGATACTAGAAACTGTAAATTCTGTCTCACCAGGTAACTATTAATTAAACTATCAATTTAATGAAATACAAACAATAAAAGTCCTTCATAAATTACTTATTTTTTCAATATAGCATTCATCCTAAATTGGAATAGTAAAAAAAAAACTATTAAGATGTTAATAATCTGTATAGCTTTATTTTAACTTGATTAAAGAGATTATAAATTTGAAATAACAATAAGTATGTGTCATCTGATTTAATTTTGTAAAATTCAGCACATATAACGTTCTTAAAAAGTCTGTTTTAGATTAGGAAATGCACAGACTGGCTTAGTTTCTTATATGTTTTCTAAAAAAGTTGAAATCCATTTGTTTTGTAGAAAACAAAAGAAAAAAATACGTATCTTCTAGCACTCCCACCACCACTATCAGGAATATAAACTGATGCTTTAGCAAATATTATTTCCCAGAAAGTTAGCAAGTAACTTCTTTTACGGAAATGGTTAATAGTTAACTTCAGCGATGTGTGGAGTTAAAATACTAAGTGCTTGAGTCTATTGCCATACCCACACCAAAGAAAAGCCCCAAATATCATCAGAAGTTCATTTTTGATAGTCATGATAACAACCATGCCATTGTACAGTTGTTTTTATCTTTTCTCATCTCATTTTATCCTCTTAGCTCTGGGATTGGGGAGGGATAAATGTTAATACTGTTTTCCTGGTAAAGGAACTGAAGTACAGAGAAGTTAATACATTTCCTAAGTAATGGTTGCTATTTAATGGTCACTAACACATCATTGGCAAACTGGAATGAGGATGTAGGTATCCTGCCTCTTTTTCAAATATCTTTTTTATATATCACAACAGTTTCATTGGCCAAAGCACTAGTTATTGAACTTTGGACTTTCTTAGTAGACACATTCGAAGGGTTGTTTTTTTTTTTTTTTCCTCAAGTATTATCATGGTGTTTTGTATAAATTTGATTTTTTTTTTTTTTTTTTTTTTTTTGAGACGGTGTCTTGATCTGTTGCCAGGTGCCAGGCTGGAGTGCAGTGGTGCAATATCGGCTCATTGCAACTTCCACTTCCCAGGTTCAAGCAATTCTCCTGCCTCAGCCTCCTGAGTAGATGGGACTACAGGTGCATGCCACCAAGTCCAGCTAATTTTTGTATTTTTAGTAGAGACGGGGCTTCACCATGTTGGCCAGGATGGTCTCGATCTCTTGACCTCATGATCCGCCCTCCTCAGCCTCCCAAAGTCCTGGGATTACAGGCTGTCTAAGAATATACCAGATTTTAACTTATTCTTCTCCATATTCATCAGAGTTCCTTACAAAGAAATGGGCACTCAGTGAATGTTTATTAATATGATTTACTATATTACAAAGGAAATTTAGAATCTCAGTACTTTCTGCTGAAAGCTTTAAAAGCTTGAGACATTTATGTTTTCAAACATTTTTTTCTAAAAAGATTTTGCTCTTCTCTACAAAATCTAGCACCTGCATTCTGAGGACTTACCTCGTGTAAGCCTATTTCAGCAATCCCAAGGGGTTTAGATTTTTTTTTAATGGACTAGACTTCTTTTCACATTAAAGAAGTGCCAATGGAGTAGACAAAGACAGAGATTAGTAGACCTTTTATACGTTACTAATTAAATTTAGTCATCAACTAAAATTAACAGTGAAAGGCAGCAGCAGAAATGTTTAACCACACTGCAATGAAGTTCTGCATCTAAGGCTGCTCTTCCTAGCGTGGTAGAGAAAAACCTCAAATGGCAAAGCTTCAACCTCTCTCTTCAGGCTCGAACCTAATGAGTAAGACTGAAATAAACCCACATGCTAAAGACCAATTATTTAAAAAGACACAAACAAAAAAAGCAAAATAAAAAAACAGAGAAAGCACCTCTTTTATCTATGAAACCAAGACTCAGCAACATATATATAAACTAATGTAGTTTAGTCTGCGGGACATAAGAAACACAATTAGAATGATTTTATCAATCAAATCAAAGTCTATACATTACATCCACATATTGCCGAATGTGTCTATGTGACTTTGTGTTTTCTGAGACAGAGTCTCACTCCGTTGCCCAGGCTGGAGTGCAGTGGGGTGATCTCAGCTTACTGCAACCTCTGCCTCCTAGGTTCAAGCAGTTCTTGTGCCCCCCGAGTTGCTGGGACTACAGGTGCCCACAACCACGTGGGCCTGGCTAAATTTTTTGTATTTTTAGTAGAGACAGGGTTTCGCCATGTTACCCAGGCTGGTCTCAAACTCCTGAGCTCAGGCAATCCACCCGCCTCAGCCTCTGAAAGTGCTGGGATTATAGGCATGAGCCAATGCACCCCGCGTAAGTGGCCTTTTTGATATTAAGTAATATATGGAAAGAGAAATAATAGGCTACTTTAAAAATTGATACAATCTTTGAACTAACAAACTGGCCAAGAAAGGTAATTATTGTTCCTTAAAGGGAATATAAGTCTCTTAAACTGAAACCAAACATTTCAAATAAGCCATCAAGCTACAATGTTTGCTTGGTATCAGCTTGAAGGAGTTGACTCTGAGAAAACAGAGACTAAGGCTTATGCCACACTCTAATCTTAAGCCATTTAGATGGTTGCCTTCTCCGCACCTAATAGGCCTTTCTTAGAATGTGAACTAAACCACACAAACATTGAGCCACTACATAGCTTCTGCTCGTAATGTAATTTTAGTAAAATATTTTTTTCTCACTAAGGACTATAAATATATTAAATATTTTCAATTATACTTACCAAAAAGGTAAATTTGAAATCATTAGGCTGCCAGTTTGAATGTGGGTTTCATAATTTTTCCCTTTAGATACTTTAAGATAAAAATCTTAAAACATTTTTAGAAGCCTATAATATTCTTACTCTCAGATTCAGACCAAATTGAACTTTTCTGTATAAATCAAAAATGTCCTTGAGAAAATTTTCTAAACCAAAAACATTGCTAAGTAATGAGAAAGATATATTTTCTAGGGTGATGAGGAGAAATGCTACAGGGAGGCTTCTGAGGCAAAAGACTATGCTAAGAGAAAAGGAAATTCTGGAGATTGAGGAGGAAATGTGGGTGAGGACACTGCCTGTTTACATATTAGCGCTGCTTCAAACTGATAAGAATATTCATATATAATATGATAAATAAAAAAGATATGTTTGATATCTTTCCATTTGAAGGAAATAAAAAAATATATTTAGAAAAATAAAGATTTTTGATTTATTTTTTAGAGCAAAACAAATAATCAGATATTTAAGATATGTGACAACTTAGATCCTTTGCATATGCCAGTTAATTTTTCTGTACTGTTTTTTTTTTCTAAAGTAGTATTTGGCCGGACACGGTGGCTCATGCTTGTGATCCCAGCACTTTGGGAGGCCAAGGCAGGCTGAACACTTGAGGCCAGGAGTTGGAGACCAGCCTGGCGAAACCACACCTCTACTAAAAATATTAAAAAATTAGCCAAGTTTCATGGCATGCACCTGTTAATTCCAGCTACTCTGGAGACTGAGGCGCAAGAATTATTTGCACCTGGAAAGCAGAAGTTGCAGTGAGCCCAGATCATGCCACTATACTCCAACCTGGGTGACAAAGCGAGGCTGTCTCAAAGTAAAATAAATAATTAAAAAAATTTTAAAGTAGTACTTGTCCTTCTACATAATGATTCAAATAAAGCTGAGCATCAGGCTTTTGTACACTGGTCTCTTTACTTTCTTTAAGAAAGATAAAATCCTAGTAGTGAGTTGATAAAAAAGCTGTTTCCATTTGCTTGAACACATTCTGTCTGTATTCAGCTAAAAAATTCAAAAGATTGCATACCTCCTTTCCCTCTACATTTGATGTACAAAGTAAAGAAATTTTCCTTTTTCTTCATATCATAAAGAATAGTATGTCAGAACAACCATACTTACTTTGCAATTGGGTACTCCCACATGTATCCCCAACCTCCATGGAGCTGTACACAGTCGTAAGCTACACTATTTTATAAATCAGATGTCCTAAACGACCAAAAAAAGGCAGAAAGAAATGTCTGAAATGGATTTTCATGAGGTGCTTCAGAACCAGAAAACTAATTATTTACAATTGTTTAAATGTGCACATTTATTAAGCAATTAAAATGGCATAATAGCTAAGCAAAGATGATGATAAAAATCACATATGAAATAAATTTCAAGAGAATTTTCATATGAGAATATCTTCTTCATCAATTACATTTCTTGCTAGGTTTTTGTTAGGCTAGAAACAAAAGGTAGAAAACATGATTAGGTTTCAAAAGGCTAGAAAAAGATACAGAAAAAACTTGAATATGTTCTAATTTATTTGGATTCTGTATATGATCTAAATTACTTAGCTACCTAATTCTTTTTGCCCTTGTAATATACCTTTTTTCTTCAATGGTGTCACTTTCTACTTGAAGATCATGATTCTGAATTTCAGTATAAAAAAGCAATTTTTTAGGGTTCTGACTTTTCAGAAACAAATTAAACGTAAAAGTGAAAACCCAAGAGGGCAGACTAACAAACTATATGCTATCCTATAGAAAACATTAGAAAATTATATAGAGATTAATATTTCTGAAGTGTGTGTATGAGTATTACATATAATGTATGTATGCATATATAAACATGCAGTGCTTGAGAAAAATTCTTTTCTGATTATATCACAATTCTAACTATTATTAAAACTCATGATAGAGATTGTATTGACCTTAACATGAAAATATGTTAGTTCAAAATTCTTTTCTACTTATTTTTCTTTTCTTTATTTGTTTGTTTGTTTGTGTATTTCTTTTAGTGATGGAGTCTCACTCACTCTATGGCCCAGGTTGGGTACAGTGGCACAATCAAAGGTCATTACAGTCTTGAACTCCTTGAGGGCTCAAAGGATCCTCTCACCCCAGCCTCTGGAGTAGGAGTGATTACAGTTGCAAGCTACAGCACCCTGCTACTTATTTTTCAATAGTGGGAAACATAAAGCAAAGATAAGGATAGATACTTTTTAAAATTTAAAATAATTTTAAACTCAAACTATATGACAGCTGAGGATGTTTCTAAGCCATATATTAACAATAATTTTTTTTTTTTTTGAGATGGAGTCTCACTCTGTCACTCAGGCTAAAGTGCAGTGGGGCAATCTCGGCTCAGTACAACTTCTGCCTCCTGGGTTCAAGCAATTCTCCTGCCTCAGCCTCCCGAGTAGCTGGGATTACAGGCATGTGCCACCATGCTTGGCTAATTTTTTTGTATTTTTAGTAGGGACGGGGTTTCACCATATTGGCCAGGCTGGTGTTGAACTCCTGATCTTGTGATCTGCTGGCTTCAGCCTCCCAAAGCGCTAGGATTACAGGTGTGAGCCACCATGCCTTGTCAACAATATAATTATCAATAGACAAGGTTTGGAGACAATAATATTTGAAATTTGTTAACTTTTTATTTTTGGCAAGTAGTTTAGTAAAATATTTACTGAGCTATAACTAGTTGCCTCCTGTGCTTCCATGTGAAATACCAGCATATCTTTAAACCTGGGGTTTTCAAATAACAAAGTCAATGGCTATCCAAACCTTTCTGTTTCCAAAAATATGTAAAAATCTTTTATACTTTATTCCACTAGTCAAATAACTTGTAAATGTAAATATAAAAAGTATCTCCAAAAGTACAGGTTCCTAGTAATTCCACATTACTTTTCAACCTAGCAGTTTTACTATTATGGGATCATTACATAAAGCACAAAATATTTCCCCTGTCCTACTTGTAACTGAACTGAACACAAGTTAATGAGTAATGACAGGAATTTTTTTTCTAGGTACTCTTGGGCTAATGATATGTGAGAATGTTTGTTTTTAAAAAGAGGAAACCAAATCTACCTCCAAAATCTGATTTAGACTGTATATTCTTAAGTCTTAAAACACACAAAAGTCTTACAGGGATCTTTTTTCGATCAACTCATCTTTAACACCATTGCTAATAATCTTTAATTCAAATCAAAGTCTTTCTAAACTTAATAGGATTTTCAGTTTCCTTTCACTTATTACAGCCTGTGAAACTTTGGACAGCCAGCTCTTTGTGAATTTTTTCTTACATCTGGAAAGCAGCTTAAATAGAATCCTGTCCAACTTAGTCATTTCACAGATAACAAAAACATTTTCTTGGATGTTTAATTATAGTTATTTAATAAAATAATTGGGACTCTATCTTAAGGTTCCTAAATTTTACTGTTCTCTTTCAGCCTCACTATACTGCCACTCTTCAGATAATGTGAAATTAAACTATGACCTGAATGA
This sequence comes from Cacajao melanocephalus, assembly GCA_963573385.1. Taxonomy (NCBI): domain Eukaryota; kingdom Metazoa; phylum Chordata; class Mammalia; order Primates; family Pitheciidae; genus Cacajao; species Cacajao melanocephalus. The sequence goes on along the minus strand of CAUYLG010026069.1, from coordinate 52,843 downwards.
ACTAATCAGTCATCCTATCAATATTAGTCTTCATTTTCCTACTCTTAATATTTTATTTTCAATAGCAAGTTAAGAATTAGATACTAACTTTGCTTGCCTATTAGGATAAAAAAATTCAATGCCAACTTGAATACTTTTTAGCACGTTATACATATGTTTAATGGGACTTTTCAGCATTTTTTAAAAAGTTGAATTTTACTTTTATTTTTCATTTCACAGATTGCTTCCTTTAAGACCCTCAAGGTTGAGCTTAAAATTGGCAGAATTCCATATCAATCTGAGCATACACCACACTCTAATTACTGTAGTATGCATACCAATATTTTGCCATGCAAGCAGTGGCAGAGTCCCAACGTTTCCTTTCACCCAGCTGGAGACGGCTGTCCACAAATGCTCTGGTTACACATATATGTATTTTTAATTCCGCTAATTTATGTTGCACTTTCTTGAATTTAAAGGAAATAAAAGAAAAATGTGAGCATGGTAGATATATAAACTTTAACCCACTTAGCATATCAGAAATTATACAATAAAAGATCTTTAGGGCAAACAAAAATGAAATTGTTGGTTTTTTTCCTCTATAAAGAAGGCGTATGTTACCAAATCAGCTTATTTTAAAACCCACTATATTTCATTGCCAAGGACATTTGTACTAAAAGATGCAAAAATATTTAAAAACATAAATAATGTCTTGTTTCAGTTTCTAAAATTTAGACAAGGTAAACTGCTTGAAAACAGCATGACTTTAATGTATGAGCGCCATCTGGTGGTACACTTATTTAGGTACAGCTGTTGAAAACACCTGCTGTATTTTCCTCCAGAGACTAAATCCTTGAAGATTTTTTTCTCAATTAAATTAAGTATACAGATTTTGCTATTCTGCTTCTAGCATTTGGAGGGACAAGGGAGTTCTATATATGTTCATAAACACATCAAAATACCTGAAAGATATTATTTAATATTGCACAGTATTTAATATAGATCTGTAGAATGCAATAGAATAAAATTAGAGTACTAAAGAGATCAAAGTCCAGTACCCTGATCCTCTTTCATCCCTTCACATTATCCTTCCTGATATGGTTTGGCTGTGTCCCCACCCAGATCTCATCTTGAACTGTAGCTCCCACAATCCCCACGTTTTGGGAGGGACCTGCTGAGAGATAACTGAATCATAGGGAAAGGTTTATCCCATGCTGTTCTTGTGATAGTTGGGATCATGAGATCTGACGGTTTTATAAAGGGCAGTTTCCCTGCATGTGCTCTTTTGCCTGCCACCATGTAAGATGTGCTGTTGTTCTTCCTTCACCTTCTATCATGATTATGAGGTCTCCCCAGCCATGTGGAACTGTGAGTCTATTAAACCTCTTTTTCTTTATAAATTACCCAGTCTCAGATATTTCTTCATAGCAGTATGAAAATGGATAAATATACCTCCCATACCTCTCAATAGCTTGTTTAGCAGTCTCTAGCTTGCACTGAATGGTCTGGGATTATCATTGTTAATATAGCTATATACCTACCTCCTCCTGCTGGCCATGGACAACCCATTAGTATTTTTGGAATTCATTCTATTTAGACCATTCTCAATTGTTCCTGATGGCTCTTGCTTCAATCAAGCTTTATTTCATTCCTGACTCTAGGCTCTCACACTCTGAACTTGGAGTTTATATCTGTTCTCTTTTTCACTGACTCTTGAGCCTCCCTCAGGAAATTGGCTTGAACTTGAAATAGTGGCTTCCCACTTTGGGTAGCCTTCAAAAGTACACCCCATTCTAGTTTATTTATTAGGTTCAAGACCCAGATATGGTCAGCTGGCCCTATCTTCTTTGTGAAAATTCATACAGAAACAGAGTTCTGATCATTCTGCTGTGAAATGAGTGAGAACTTCACTGTGGCTAATAGAAAGCATACACATGGAAAGTTACTGACAAAAGTTGTGCAGTGAAACTCAAACTAGAAATCAAATACATCCCACCTATGTATTGTCAAGTCCAAAGCCACAGCTGTGTTCTCAAAGGAGGATGGTGGCCAGATTCTCAGAAGATGCAGGGCCTGCTTTTAATGCTGGCTACAGCAATTCTCAGGTTATAAAACTGATTCTTTCAGTGTCATTGTTGTATTTAATCAGCACTAAGTTTCCCACTCCCACGCTACACATTCAAGTTTACTCATAGACAATCTAAAGATGGAACAACAATAACAACAACAAAAATAAATGGGGAAATAATCTATATATCAAAAACACATGAGTATTCCATGAAAATCCCTGAGGATGGTTTCTAAGTTTAGTCCTAGTTTGGTTCAATAACACTATGTATGACACTTTATTTGGAAAATAAGGGTGGATCTAACAAGTCTCAAGTTACGTTTTTGCCTACATGATGCCATATTTGAGAATTTATGCACTGTTTTTACAATATGAAAGAATAAATATCTCTAAGCCTGATTCTCTCACACAAGAGCTGTTCGTTTGTAAATGCTGGAAACTTCTAGAAGTTGAAGTAAAACTTCAGCCCAGAATGGAATGATTTAGAATTCTTGCATCAGTGCATTCAGTGAAGTCCAGAGGTCTGAGAGAATAATATTTCCAAGGGTACATAATTTACTCTCTGGGGATAAAAAGATTAAATATGTACATATGCTTGCCATTGGGTTGAGCGTTACTAAACAGATTTGGTCTTTGCTCTTCACTGCAGACACTGCATTATGTTTTCTGAAATCATCCTCTAATCAATGGCAACTAAAAATTGCAACACACATTATTAGCCAAGTACTCCTTATATTTGTTAATAAATAATACTACAGCTAGCATTTAAAAAATTCTTCTGAAGTTACTAAGTGGGCTGGATGGAGTCTTTTTCAGAGTTGTGAATGACAGAATTCTTAGAATCATAAAATGATGGAACTGGAAAACACCTTGGAGAGATTATCTAGTATTCATTTAAACAACAGCATCAGTTATTCTCATATATCATGGTTTAAATAAAAAAAAAAAAAACACATGAGGTTTGCTATTTGACAGTTAACTAATCCCATGCTCAAGGTCTTAAGAACTCGATATTCCTGTTTTAGAGACATGCCAAGAAGAGGTATTATTATTATTTTTCCTCTCTAGTCCTTTCCCTAATACTTTGTGTCCTTAGAATTAAGAACATACCACACAGGAAATGACTAACCAAGAGCTCTCATTAGATTAGAAAAATAAACATTCCATTTTCACTTCATTGCCCACTGAGTGAAGGAAACAGGAAAAGAAAAAAGGTCCATCTACTTTGCACTTCTGGGCAGTAATAACAGTATACAGGTGAAGAGTATAGGTTCTGGAATTAGAATATATGTGTAATTTGGGGCAAGTTAACCTCTCTCCACCTCAATTTCCTTAACTGTAAAATAAAAATAATGAAAGTATTATATAGATTTGTGAAGAAAAAGAATGAGACAATTCACTTAGCAGTGTCTGGCAGATAGAGAGCAGTCAAGCAATGATAGTCATTATTATTATTTAACATCCGGATTTTACTACTTTATTGTCTATTCCATGGAAAATCATAAGATTGACATAAACTATGGATAGTATATATTTTAAAAACCCAATAACTATTGCTACATCCATATGGTAGGCTTTTATTCTAAAAAGAAAATAAATTTTGTGAAATGCATTTCAAATGATCAGAAAGCCCCAATATGTTCAAAATTCAAGGATAACAAAGAGAATGGAAACTGAATAGTTATATAGTTATAAAATTACATGTGGCCAAGTATATTGTAACATTTAAAGCTCTTCTATTTCAATTGAATAACTAGAACCAGAGTGTAACCAGTTCTGTAATACAAGGTATAGGTATGTTGTACAGTATTGGTCATTCATTGTCTCTGAATATACTTCTAGCTTGAAATATGAAAATATTATTCAAATGTATTTATTTAGATAAAGTAGGAAGATCAGAAGACATATCTCAGAAATCTCAAAACATATACACTTACTTGGAAAACAACACTACTAGCTATCAATAATGTGACCCGTGGAAGTAGAATGCTACTGCCACCTATGGAAATTTTAGGGAACTACCTTTGAAAAGAGGCAACAATAAAACGACACTTCTTTAAAAAGGAATGATTAAAAATTATTTTTTGCAATTAAAATATAATAAATATATATTTTATAAGAATCCTTTTCCCCTATGGGAAACAATATGGATCACTTTTCTATTTCCTTAATGGTTAAATGTCAAATTACACGGTTTCTGAGCCATTCAGGCAATCTGGATAATATTATAGTCATTTTTGTTGTAATCTAGTATGAAGTCCATAAACACAGGAAATGTAAATTTCCAAAGGAATGGAAATATGTCTGTTGGTTCAACTGTTATACCTTCAGCCCAAATAAGCCTAAAGGTATATTTTTGTTTTTGTGGGGAGTGGGGAGGCAGGGTCTTGCTCTGTCACTCAGGCTAGAGTGCAATGGTGTGATTTCAGCTCACTGCAACCTCTGCCTCCAGGGCTCAAGCGATCCTCCCACCTCAGCCTTCCGAGTAGCTGGGACTACAGGCGCACACCACCACACTCAGCTAATTTTTGTATTTTTTTGTAGAGATGAGGTTTTGTCATGTTGCCCAGTCTGGTCTCAAAATCCTGGGCTCAAGCAATCTGTCTGCCTCAGCCTCCCAAAGTGCTGGGATTACATGTGTGAGCCACCATGCCTGGCCTTGGTATAACTGTTTTAGTAAACATTTTTGATGTGAAAGTGATGGTGGTTGGATTTCAGAAGCAAATGATACTGATTCCATTTTGTGTACAGTTAAGAAAATCAGAGTGATATCAAGTGGTATCACTTCCTTCATGTTGCCAGGAGTCTAGTGTGTGTTTCCAGAGTCACACCCATAAAATTACAGTTGAACACATTACCCTTAGGAGGCAATCCATATATATTTGTTCAGTGAAGCAGAAAGGAATAAATCGTATATGTCAGTATTTCTCAATGGGAAATTATTGATTTTTTGAGTGAGACAATTAGCTGTAATCCAAATGTGAATTACAGGACATTTAACAACACTGTCCTCAAGGGCACTACACAAGTTATACCTCCAGTCAACTGTGCACATCCAACCCCACCCCATTCCTGGCACTTCTAAATGCCTGGGGGAAAGGGCATTCATTGAGAACCACTGATATGTGTAAATCAGTGATCCATAAATAAAAGGGAATATAAAGTATAACATCCCTGCTCTTAAGGAAATCACAATTTAGGCAAGCCAAGTTATACTGTTTTGTTAAATGTTTTCTTGATTGAGTGTGTGCTTCATTTTTATAGATTCACAACATAATCTATAAAATTATATTGACATAAGATTGACATAGAGAGTATAGATTTTTTAAAAATCCCATTTTGTTAAATATTTTCTTGATTATGTGCCTTATTTTTATAGATTCACAACATAATCTATAAAATTATATTGACATAAGATTGACAGAGAGTATAGATTTTTTTAAAATCCCAATTTTGTTAAATATTTTCTTGATAGAGTATGTGCCTTATTTTTATAGATTCAGAACATAATCTATAAAATTAGATTGACATAAGAACATAAGATTGATAAACTATATAGATTTTTAAAAAACCCAATAACTATTGCTACATCCATATGGTAGGTTTCTATTCTAAAAAGAAAATAAATTTTGTGACATGCATTTCAAATGGTCAGAAAGCCTCAAAATGTTCAAAATTCAAGGATAACAAAGAGAATGGAAACTGAATAGTTATATAGTTATAAAATTACATGTGGTCAAATATACTGTAACATTTAAAGCTCTTCTATTTCAATTGAATAGTTTTAGGTTTGTTATGTCAATAAGAAAAGTTAGGATGTAAGGAATTTTTCTCAGGATGGAGAAACTTAATTTGATAACCATATAGGTAGCAAACAGTTCCTAAAATGACACAGAGAAGGTGTAAATGAAGAACAAGAGTAAGAAGGTGATAAAAAGGTCTCCCATATTGAAACAAAATGAAGCAAAGCATTATGTAAGGAATACGCAAAATAAGTATAACAGCTAATTTTAATGAGGGCTTACTTTGCCAGGCAATATTCAAAGCATTTTATGTATATTACCCCATCTAATTGATAGAGATAGGAGACAGCTAAAGGTCCCTGGTGAAAGCCCACCTTCAAGCCTAAACAGCCTAAAGGCTGAAAAACCTGACTAACGGTCCCAGATGAAGTCTGCCCTTTCCTGACTAATTCTTTCTGAATAATGCCCACCTGTGTACTGGGAAGATGGGGTGGAGCCTCGGGAAGTTCACATCTTTGCAGAGGAGAGGAGCCTGGACTCTCCTGTTCCTGTGGGGTGGCCTAGGATTCAATCTGTAAGGCGGAATGAAGACCTGCTAGCAGGACTTTCTCTGGATTTGCTAAGAGTTCCTTTTCCCTTTTCATGCAATAAACCCTGCCCTTCTCACCCTACAATGTGTCTGTGTGCCTAATTCATCCTGATCGTGTGACAAGAACTGAGTTTTTTCTACAATATAATCCTCACAGTAACCCTATGAGGCAGTCTCTGATATTTGCAAATAGGAAAATATTTTATAAATATGTACAAATGTTACAAATCCTGAAGATTTACAATCGTAAGATTTTTACAATTTTGCAAATCAAACACATTTTATAAATTTACATATAGGAAACTATTTTTGAGAGAGAGAACACAACTTGCCTAGACTGCAGAGATCCAAGTAGCTGTGTTAGGACATAAACCACAGTTGAACGGAATTTCTATAATGTTGGTCCTGAGAAGCCACCAAGCTGTTTCATTTTGACATTTCCCTTCACAAAACCTTTCAGCCAGTCATTCGACTTAAAATTTTTAAAGTCAAATCCCCAATCCAGGTTTTTTGTTGGTGAGATGTTTTGCCAATCTGATGACTGCATGAAGGAATTATAAACTATTCCTTCATTTAAAAAGAAATTATAAGGTCTAAAATTTAATTAGCATATTGAATGACTGTGGTCACCATATACTGAGTTCTTTTGCAAATACCCTCAAGTTCCCAGGAAAACTCCACCCTAGAAAAACACAATCATCTGTCGTTTCTGTATGTGTGTACCTGGGAAGCTAAACTCTTATCATAAGACTGATCGATATACAAAAAGCAGAAGGTAGTTAGTTCAGTTTCTCATTCTGAAGAAGGTATTTTGTACTTCTCTCACCCTCTCCAACATCTCCATGCCTCTTTCACTCACCTGTCTTTCAAGGACGAACTTTCCCTATTGTTATTATTTATTTATTTGTTTATTTGAGACAGTCTCGATCTGTCGCCAGGCTGAAGTGCAGTGGTGCAATCTCAGCTCACTGCAATCTCCACCTCCCATGTTGAAGCGATTCTCCTGCCTCGGCTGTGATTACAGGTGTGCACCACCACACCCAGCTAATTTTTTGTATTTTTAGTAGAGACAGGGTTTCACCATGTTGGCCAAGATGGTCTTGATCTCCTGACCTCGTGATCCGCCTCCCAAAGTGCTCTGCCTCCCAAAGTGCTGGAGTTACAGGCGTGAGCCACCACTCCTGGCCTATTTATTTATTTTTAAGATGGAATCTCGCTATAGAGCCCAGGCTGTGGTGCAGGCATGATCTTGGTTCACTGCAACCTTTGCCTTCTGGGTTCAAGTGATTCTCCTGCCTCAGCCTCCTGAGTAGCTGGGAATACAGGCACTCACCATTGTGCCTGGCGAATTTTTATATTTTTAGTAGAGACAGGGTTTTGCCATGTTGGCCAGGCTGGTCTTGAACTCCTGACCTCAAATAATCTGCTTGCCTCGGCCTCCCAAAGTGCTGAGATTACAGGCATGTGTCACTGTATCTGGCCATGTTATTTAAAGAAACAGAAGTCTTCTATAAATATTTTTTTGTAGTTTTCTACCAACAGAGTGATGTATCTGTTCTGAACTCATATACATCCTTTGGTCCTTTCTTCCTGTGCAAATGGAGGAATCCCTTTGTCGTTGAGATGGGAAAGTGTATCTTTCCATGGGTCAGCACCCACAGGCTCACCCTTTCTCAAAGACCTTATGCAGCTGATTATCCCCTTCCTATCTACAACCTTTCCCTCTTTATTAAATCCTTTCTCTAAGTATATTAAAATGTGCACCCACATCCCCATCCTAACAATAACAACAAAAAATTAATAACTTCCAAATATCTCCCTTGACTCTCAAATTTCCTTACCTGCCCCTCTTCCCTTACTACCCATTCTCTCAACTACCATTCATAGCCAAACTCAGGAAAGAGTTGCCTACCATCAGTATTGTTTTACTTCCTCATTTCTGTCTACTCACTGGGGTCTGTCACCCTCCACCTCCATTAATGGCTCTTACTAAATAATCTCAGTCTCATTGTGTTCAATGGGCACTCTTTGCCCTTCATCTTATCCTTCCTTTAAGCAGCATTTGGTTCCTCACCCTACTCCGTGAAATCCTCTTTCCTTCCAGCTTCTGTGACAAAGCTCTCCTGATCTGCTTTCTCCTTTCTAACTGTTCATTCATTCTCAGTTATCTTACAGGCTCCTTCTTTTCAGACAATATGAATTCCAAATACAAATTCTACTTTTAAATCTTGTAGTTTTCCTCGAGGACTGTGTCCTAAGACCTCTTCCTGTCTTACTCTCTACTCACTCTCCCTTAGTGATCTCATCCACTTCCACGGTTTCTAATATCACCTTACATGAAAATAACCCAAACTTCTGTTTACCCTAGGCCATTTCAGATGAGTAAATTGATATCGTCTAATATTAAACCATAGCGACAAGCTTACCTGTAGGTGGTCAACTGTTTTCCCAAAAGCTTTTCTTTGTTTAACATGGTTTCTTCAAACATGAATTCACTAGCTGAAACTGCCATATCAGCAATTAGTAGCCTTTCCTATAACATAAAAATTAGGTTTTAAATATTACTCTAATTATGTAAGTGATTTTCACACAATTTCAATTATGATAAATCCTATAACTTTTCTTTATAATAAATTCATAAAGATTAATTTATGTCTTAACTCTTTATAAAAAAGCAGAGAGTTATGAGATTCTTTTGACATACCTCTAATCACTCTCTAAAGCAAATCATTTATTTTTATGAATGACTGCCTTTCTTAAATCTTTTAAAGTTTTTAAGAGATGAGGTCTCACTCTGTTGCCAAAAATGGAGTACAGTTGCACAGTCATAGTTCACTACATCCTGGATTTCCTGGTCTCAAGCTATCTTCCCACCTTGGCCTCCTGAGTAGCTGGGACAACAGGCACATAACACTATGCCCATGAATGACTTTCATTATATATATGTAATTTATTTAATTTTTTCTTCTCTTTATTCACATATGAGTTTAAAAAATCCCTAGTTGTTGATTTTAATTTATTAATCTCTGCACACTGCATGACTCAATGTATGTGTGGAAAAACACATTTTAAAGTGCATAAGTTAAAATCTACCTATTAATAGACTAAATAAGACAAAAGTAGCCTTAGTCACTTTAATTCCATGATGCTGGTGATTTTCTGGCAGTCACTAGGCAAGAGTATCCCCTTATGCTGGCATCTGAGGGGCTCAATAATCACTTGTCAACCATACTCCAAAACCATAGCTGTTTAGGGACTGACCCTATAAGCCTAAAACTTTTAGGCCTGAACTTTATACTTTTCCCTTTGAGTCACAGTTATTATTTAAAAACTGGTAAACTGTCAAATGTTTTGCATGACATTTCCTTACAAAGAGCTGAAAGTTTTGAATTGTAATTAAGAAGCTAAAATCATTCTAAGAAGGAATCACAGAACTGAAATACCTGTTTTTCCTACCCACTTTATAAGCTTCGATTGGATATTACTGAGTTCAGTTATTTACTTATCTAGCCTATAAAATGCATACATTTATTACAACTTTAATACTCAAATGATTAGCTATTTCACAAGTTTTGCATGTATAAATTTGCATGAATAATATAGAAATAACATGTTTCTATATTATTCTATTCCAATTCATTATTCAATCAAAAGATGGAATCTTACCTGTGGAAGCTCTTTCATGAGATAATAGAAGCCTTTATTCTCTTCTCCAAGCAGGGCACTAGCTGGCAACCGTACATCTTCAAAGAATAGTTCTACAGTATCCTAAAAGACAATACAAAAAATGTAGAGAATGATCTCATTTAAATCTTACAACCCAGTGAATATTGAAGTGAATATTATTTTTTCCAAAAAAGCAAAAAACAAATTGGAAGCCAAGTGGGAGTGGTTAACAGACACAACTAGTATGTGGTAAACCAGGAATTTGAACCCACATCCATCTGATTCTAAACCTAGTGGCTTTCCTAGTGCAATACACCATCATTCCAGCTCTAATATTGTCCAGTTCTCAAAGTACTTGGAACTAAGGATTTCTAATACATATTAAGTAAAACATGTATTTTTGGTAATGTATAGAAAAAACATTTTCTGTTTTTACTTCATATTTTTCTTTAATACATTTTACAAATAGATGGCTTATTACCATGCAGTTAATTTTGCCATTTCTAAAGCAGACAGTCAAAATACCTTGATTCATTTCTATTGCTGACCATCAGAAAGAGATAAAGTAGCATAAATGGGAATAAATCTCCATTACCACATCAGAAAAGCATATTTCAGAAATTCAGCATAGGAAGTAAAATTGTGCCACATGTAATCCTCTATATAAGTCTCCTATCTGATTAATAGTAACTTAATTAGTATCTGAATATGATTTACATTATCACTCACCTGGGCTTTTAATCCCATTTTATGTAGCTTTTGTCCCTTAATAAATCCTTTCATTCCATTTTCCACCAGAAAAAGGCTAATACCATGGGCAGGGGAGTGAGCCTCACAATTTGTGATTACAACTACAATCACAAGGTCGCTTAACCACCCATTACTGATGAACACCAGCAAAACCCCAAGTACCTATTAATGCATCACAATAATTCAAGCCTATGTGCAAGTTACGACTGGGAGAAAGCATATTCAAGAAAACAAAACAGATGACATGCTTGATACCTCTCTCTGTACCCTACCAAATATCTGCAGAGTTGACTGTTCACACATGACATTATCAAGAATCAGGAAAAAATTACTTAATGCTTCAAAGAATGGAGCCTGTAGATTTTATTTTTCACTATTAATATTACACACAATAATAACAGAGATTATGTTCTTTAAAAATGAAACTAAATTGTTTATTATGATAATAAATTGTATTTTAGAAGAAAGCCACTGATAAGAAAAGAAAATCTGGCTGGGCCCAGTGGCCCAGTATATTTGAAGAACACCAGTGATTCAATTTTGTAAATACAGAGATATTAGCCCAAACAAACATACAAAAACTAATTCTTCAACAGACCTTGGCACATATTTTCAGAAAGATTATTTTAGAACTGTAAAGAAAATGAACATCTTTCCTTCACATAACATTCAGTCAATAACAAATATTTACTGAGTATATACCAGATACAATTTTAGGTGGGCAATATCACTTACCCTTGGTGATATCAAATGCATTTCCCCTTAGTGATATCAGGGCTCCTAAGCCCATTTGTAACCTTACTAGGAAGGGTTCTCCAATTCTATCAGTGAGTTGGTTGAGTTAGAAGAACTGAATGGTTCTCAAATGGCTCTCAAATTCTATCACTGTATCACTGATATCTTTCTGATCTAGAATTTTTTTTTTTTTTTGAGAGGAGGTCTTGCTCTGTCTTAACCTCCTTGGCTCAAGCAATTCTCCCACTTCAGCCTCCTGAGTGAGTAGCTGGAACCAAAGGGCACACCACCACGTCCAGCTAATTGTTAAAATTTTTATTTTTGTAGAGACAGGGTCTCACTTTGTTTCCCAGGCTGGTTTCAAACTTCTAGGCTCAAGCAATCCTCTTGCTTCAGCCTCCCAAAGTGCTGGGATTACAGGTATGAGCCACTGTGCCTGGCCTTCTCCTAGAATCTTTTGAAATTCTTCTTGATCTATATGAGAAAGCTTTTCCCCCAACTTTCACCAAAATAAAGTTTCAGTATTATTAATATTTGTCCCATATTTGAGCAATATGAGCCTCACCTTCTCTTTTTCTGGTTTGATAAGGGCTGCTTGGAAGCTAAAACAACCTTTGCCATATTAGTGAGGGGGCATGCAAAATGAAATACAGAAGAAGCTACCACAGATCTTAAGTAATGTATGTTGTAAATTTATCGTCTCCAAAGCAACTTAGTTAAATTCAATTCCTTCGTGAGTCTCTAGATTTAATAGAAACAAGGAGTTGTCTCCGAGACGTTGTTACCCAGGGGATGACTCTGAAAAGAAGGGCTATAGAAGTCCCTCTTTATACACCTTGCTTCCATTGAGAATCCAGTCACTTCCTTCCTTTTTAGCATTTGTTTTTACTCCTTGTAAGTCACTGCAATTGAGAGAAAGGATAAAAAATTCATCAAATGATAAAAATTAAATTATGCAAATTCTATGTGTATGTAAATGAGATTATTCAAACTGGCTACACCACTATAAAATTGCTGAATATTAAGAACATTCGCACAATTGCACTGAAAAACCATGCTGATCTATTATATTCTAAAGCAGTTATACAAATGAATATATGATTAAGATTATATAAACTAGCCAGATTTAATAGAGCAGTATAACAAAGCCCAGCTAACATTCAAGACCCAAAATGGGACTCATAGAACATTTCAAGGCTCACTGTATTTCTGAGATTACGTGTCACTGTGTACTTTGCTGCCTTTAAACACATTGGCTCCTTCCCCTGTTTCTATTGATCAAAAATTTAGCTATTAGGCAGGGCACAGTGGCTCATGTCTGTAATCCAGCACTTTGGGTGACTGAGACAGGAGGACTGCTTGAGCGCAGGAGTTTGAGACTAGTCTGGGCAACAAAACCAGACTCTATCTCCACAAAAAGTTAAAAAATTAGTTGGGTGTGGTGGCACATGCCTGTAGTCTCAGCTACTTGAGAGGCTGAAGTGAGAGGATCACTTGGGCCTGGGAGGTTGAAGCTGCAGTGAGCCATGATCATGCCACTGCACTCTAGTCGAGGTAACACAGTGAGACCTTGTCTTAAAAAAAAAAAAAAAAAAAGGGTATATCTCAAATGCCATTTTTTCTAACAAACCTGCTCTAAACATAGAATATTTTTCCAAATATAAAAGAAGCAAATATTGGTAAATAAAATATTAAGAATACCAACAGCATTCCAAAGGAGAAAAATAATTTAAAAAATAATTTTACCTCCTAGAATGAACATTTTAAAGGTCTATCTTTCCAATGTTTTTCTATGTACTTAACCATACATATATATGCATATTTATAAAATTGAAACCATATAATGATTTTGATCTGTTAACAATATCTAATGTTTTTCTATAAGATACTTATTAGCTGCACAGAGCATCATCATGGATTTACCATAATTTAAAAAAATAATCCCCTATTGTTAAAACACTTAGGTCCCAATTTTTATTAACATCCTATAATAAACAGCATTGTATATAAATAGTCCACATTACTTGCAAAATTTTTCTAATTCTTCTTTATGTGGTTGATATGGTTTGGCTCTGTGTTCCCACTCAAATCTCATGTTCAATGATAATTTTCAGTGTTGGAGAAAGGGGCCTGCTGGGTAATTGGATCATGGGGATGGACTTCCCCCTTGCTGTTCTTGTGATAGCGAGTTACTTAGCATGAGATCTGGTTGTTTAAAAGTGTGTAGCACATCCCCGTTCTCTCTCTTCCTCCTTCTCCGGCCACGTAGGACATGCCTGCTTCCCCTTTGCCTTCTGCCATAATTGTAAGTTTCCTGAGGCCTCCCCAGCCATACTTCCTACATAGCCTGTAGAACTTTAAGTCACTTAAACCTTTTTCTTTATAAATTACCCAGTTTCAGGTGTTTTTAAAATAGCAATACAAAAGCAGACTAAGACAGTGGTGTTTATATTTTATGCTCCTAGGCATTTTTTTTTTTTGAGACCTAGTTTCATTCTTAATGCTCAGGCTGGAGTGCAATGGCACAATCTCATTTCACTGCAACTTTTGCCTCCCCAATTCAAGCAATTCTCCTGCCTCAGTCTCTCCAGTAGCTGGGATTATAGGTGTATGCCACCATGCCTGGCTATTTTTTTTGTATTATTAGTAGAGATGAGGTTTCACCATGTTGGCTAGACTGGTCTTGAGCTCCTGACCTCAGGAGATCGGCCCACCTCGGCCTCCCAAAGTGCTGGGATTACAAGCGTGAGCCACTGCACCTGGATGCATTTTTTTTTTTAATCACTCTCTGTATTAGGCTGAATAATGACTCCAAAGGAATCAGTTCCCATACTCTGGAGGCTGTGCTACCTTACATGGAAAAACGGTCTTGCAAGTGTGATTAATTTAAGGATGCAGTGATAAAGAGATTATTATGAATTATCTGGATGAGCCCTAAATTCAATCACGAATGTCCTCATAGGAGAGAGGTAAAAAGAGATTTCATGGAAGAGAAGGCAATGTGACCACAAAGGTAAAGACTGCAGTGATTATGCAACAAGGCAAGGAACGCCAACATCCAACAAGAGATAGAAGAGGAAAGGAGTGGATCCGCCCCTATAACCTCTGGAGGCAGTGTGGCCCTGCTCATACCTTGATTTGGGCCCAACTATACTGACTTCTAGGCTTCAGAACTGTAAGAGAATAAATTCCTGTTTTCTTAAGCCACCAAGTCTGTGGCAATTTGTCACAGATGCCACAAGGCAACAAATATACTCTCTTAGAGTATTTAGTTTGAATTTCAATTAGAATAAAAAGAAATTATCTTTCCTACCTACTGCACTTATCTAACTCAAGCTCTTTGAGAACATGATGTGTATCAAGATCATATCTCTATGCTCTGAGCCTAGCATATTGCTTTGTACATAACAGGCGCTCAATAAACATTTGTTAAATTATGTCATTAAAATGCCAAGTACACAGAAAAGAAAAGAAAGCAGGCCTGACACTGCTATCCTTAGAAAGGCCTGTTATAACATTGTCCGTGGCTAGCATCTGAGAATCTGGATTTCAGGAGACTTCCCACCATTCCCAGTACTCATAAGCATGCCTTACTGTCTAAACCGTTTGTGCAAACAATTTGGCTTATGCTGAATACCTGCTTCCCTTCTGGGGATCTCAACTTTTGGTACATGCCAGGGAGAAGGTGCCTATATGACCAACTTCCAATAAAATCCTTGGGCACCAAGTCTCTAATGAGCTACACCTTGGTGCACAACATTTCATGCATGTCACAACTTGATGAAGGAATTAAGAATGTTCTGTATGACCTCACTGGGAGAGAACTCCTAGAAGCTGCTATTGGTTTTATGAGACTTCGCCCATGAGGGTTTCCCCTGGCTAATTTTGCATTGTATCCTTTACTATAATAAATTGTAGCCATGGGTACAATATATGCTGAGTCTTGTGAGTCCTCTTAGCAAATCATTTGAACCTGGTGGTAGTCTTGGGGACCCCCAACACATGAATTCAAAGCTTATCCATTACACATCTGATCATTTCAAATATCACAGTAAGTTTCAGAAAGAGATTGCCTAATACAGAACCACCTATCTGAAACATAGGTTAAATGGCACAAGTATGTGAACCAATCTGTAGTCTGATTATCATCAAAAGGGCGAATGCAGATTGGGAACATTTTAAAGCTGAATGCTACTGTATTCTTTTTTGTTGTTGTTTTTGAGATGGAGTTTCACTCTGTGGCTGAGGTTGGAGTGCAGTGGCACGATCTCAGCTCACTGCAACCTCTGCCTCCCAGGTTCAAGAGATTCTCCTACCTCAGCCTCCCAAGTAACTGGGATTACAGATGCATGTGCTACCCACACCCAGGTAATTTTTGTATTTTTAGTAGAGATGGAGTTTCACTATGTTGGCCAGACTGGTCTTGAACTCCTGACCTCAGGTGAACCACCTGCCTTGGCCTCCCAAAGTGTTGGGATTACAGGTGTGAGCCATGGTGCCCAGCCTGAATGCTATTGTATTCTAACATCACATTTTTCATCATAAGTACATATCAGTAACTGAAGTCTGCACACAGTTTATTAAAACAATTCTTCTAAGGTGGGCACTGTGGTTCATGCCTGTAATCCCAGCACTTTGGAAGGCCAAGGCAGGAGGTTCTCCTAAGGTCAGGAGTTCAAGACCAACCTGGTCAATATGGAGAAACCCTGACTCAACATGGAGAAACCCTGTCTCTACTAACCCTGTCTCTACTACAAATACCAAAAATAGCTGGGCGTGGTGGCAGGCGCCTGTAATCCCAGCTACTTGGGGGGCTGAGGCAGGAGAATAGCCTGAACCTGGGAGAAGTTGCAATGAGCCGAGATTGCACCATTGCACTCCAGTGTGGGCAACAAGAGTGAGACTCTGTCTCAACAACAACACAAAAAAAATCAAAGGAAATAAAGGTAATCACATAGCTCAGTTTGTAAATTTTTCCTAAATTTTTGAATGGTATATATGAAATATTAAAAATAAAAAATTATACCACTTAGTAAAGCCAACAATTTAGACCCTCACAATAATCTTAAGTATCATTATCTCAATTTCACTGATAAAGACATTGAAGCTCAGAGATTTTTACTCAAGATTACACAGCTGCTGTCAGAACACTCTGGCTCTACTGCTGTCAACAATTTGCTCTATGTACTTGGTCAAAATACTTCATTTATTATTTTCTGTTTTCTTCTTACATAGAAATCATATCTCTATATTCCATATATCTTATTATAATAGCCACATAATAAAATCAACATGAGGTCAGGCTCAGTGGCTCATACCTATAATTTTAGCACTTTGGGAGGCCAAGGCAGTAGGAATGCTTGAGTCCAGGAGTTTGAGACCAGCCTGGGCAACATACAAAGACCCCATTTCTATTTCTTTAAAAACTAATAAAATCAACGTGAAAGCATTTATAAAATGCTAAGGTAACACAGCATACAAAGATACATAATGATATATAACGAAGCCTCCTATGTAGATGGAAAGAAAAAGGACCAGTGAAACTCTGGATGTTTTTCAGCAATTGCAACATTTTGTGTGTGTGTGTGTGTGTAGGCCAAATCAAAGTAAAAATACAGACAGTGCTCAATTCATCTGAGGGCAAGAAAAATGAACCATATTCCATCTTCTATCTTCTTTTCTTCTCACGTGTTTTTCCCTATTTCATGCCAATTTCATGCCATAATTCCTCAATATTCTATTACATTTCTTCATTTGTGGCTTTTCTATGTTCTTATATTCTCTTACCCACGTGGGCTCCTTGCTCATCTCTCTAAATACCTGACTTACTTACTATCCTCTCATGACTTTCAATGACCTTGCAATTAAAAAAAAAGAAAGAAAGAAATCTGTTTATTTTCTCCATCTTCATTTTCAGGTTTCCTTCTCAATTATATAGACCTAACCACAGACGAGGCCAGAGTATTTAAACAAAAATCATATGAACCTTGGTTTGCATGTATAAATTTAGAGATAAATCAAGATCTCATTTATTCTATTGCCTCTTTATGAGAGCTAACGTGCAATAGCTGGAAGTGGAGCATAGTAACCACAGAGCTAACATAACTCAATGTGAATATTGGCAGTCAGCCAGGTAGTTATCTTAGAGAATGAAATTAAAAGCAAATATAAAGGAAGAAGGTTAAATTTCTACTTGTTTAGATCATACTTTTAGGCAACAGAAGTGAACAGAAACCTTTAATTTTTGACAAAATTAAGTATTATTATTGGCCTATAATTAGAGATTTACATCTAAAAAAGACAAATACAATGTAAACATATTGCAAGTCATGCTATAGCATATTAAGAGATTTAAAAATAAATAACATGGTTAAAAAAGAAAATCTTATGATAAAAAGGGAGGGCCTGACTGCCACAAAAACAGTTCCTGGATTTTCACTTACCACTTCTTCTGAATCTCTAAGTTCTTCCTTTGCTCTATTTGTTTTCTGTTGACCCACATGTTGCTGCTCTCTTAAACATAAATCATTTCCCTTACCAGTTAGCCTCAAAACACTGCCCCCTCTCTACATTTCCTTTCACCACTCAGCTCTGAGAAAGATTACTTTGTGTTCTCTGCCTCTGTTTTCTCAACAGCCATTTCACTCCCATAAAAAGTAACTTCTGCCCCTCCACCACACTGAAATCACAAAGGATTACCAGGCCTGCCAGGACCTCTTCTCCATTCTCAACATCACTGTGGCCTTCACATTACTAACTTCTTTTTCCTTTCCTATGGCCTTTCCAACTGACTTCTCTAATTACTCATATCTAGATTTCTTTAAAACTCTCAATCCTTCTGTCTCCATTGTGCCACCTTCTTTTGTACAGTTCCAAATGAAACATACTGCCCAGATTTTCCTCCTTGGTCCCTTTTTTTCATTTTACCACTTGAGGATCAGTTCCCCCTCTATGGAAGCTCTTTCCCCCATTCTTATAAAACTGGTTGCTTCTCATTTGTCAAATCTCAGTTGAAATACAACCACTTTTTATAGGCCTTTGTTAGCATTCATCTAAATTTGTTTTTCCCTATCCCACCAAACACAAACATACCATTAGTTTATAGCACAGAACTTCATTTCCTTCACAGTACTTATCATAATTTATAATTACAAATATATATACTTGCTTATTTCTTGCCCTTCTCAATAAGTATAGAGACCACATCTGTTTTGTTCACTATTGTATACCTGGCACATTGAAGACACATAGGAAATAATCAGCAAGTAACTGAATACATGATCGTATTCATTCCTATTGTATCAACTCTTAGACACGAAAGACTTTTAAAAAACCTCCACCTTTATTTCTACAATTTCAAATACACCTGTTGAACAAACTGCTTGACATTTTTTACATGTGACTCTCACCCTACATCTAAAATTCATTATGCTGAAAATTCAACTCATAAACTACCATTATCTTTGCATAAAACTATGCTACTATCTCAAACATAGCATACATTATAATCTGCTTTATTGTTATTTTCCTACTTGAGGTTATGAATTATTCCATGTTCATCGTTGCATTCCTCCTAGCACATAGCTCAGTCTATGTATTAACCAAGTACTAAGAAAATGTTAAGGCACTGCTTCCAAGAATCCAAAGCCAGCTAAATATTAACTTACCTTCCAGTTCCAGGCTCTGTCATTGCTATTGCACCAATACATTTGCCAGCAGTCATCTGAGGAATAAAGTGCTTAATCGGTTCTTCTGAGCCATAGTTTGCAACGTAGGGCATGGTAGTTGCTGAATGAACACAAAACCTGGGCCTGAACAATTTGAATAAGCTCTTAGAAAGAAAAAAGAAGAAAAATTAAAGCATTAAATAGCAATTAAAAAATGACTATTGTAACAACAATGTATTAAAGGGCCTATCAAACTGTTTGGTAACGGCCTATCTCATCACAAACCTATGGCATTCCTGAGTGTTTTCTTAGTATTTTATTTTTACTAATTTTAAAATTTCTGATTCCAACACAGTAACAGTGCTCTACTAGAGTTCAATGAACACTTATTTAATTGAGAGATAAAATATCTTAAAATATGAATCACCTGCAATTATACTCTTATAACACAGTGGAATAATAACTGTATTCCTCTAATTATCTTTGCCATAAGAACATATTCTAATAAGATGGAGTCATGGTTAAAACAAAGAAACAAAAGAACAAAAATAAAAAAACAACAAATAGAATAAAAGAAAAAAAGAACAAAAAACAAAAGATAGAGTCATGCAGTAAATTTTGTACTTTGCTGTTTTCTTTTAAAATTATGGCACACATGCACACAAATAAAAATTTTAAATTAAAAAAAATTATATGATACAACAAAATCCTATTTTTACATAGATTTTAATCTTAAATAGCTGCAAAATAGTACAAGTTGTTTATGTACCATAATTTTCTTATCCATTCTCCCACTTCTGGACATTCAGATTGCTTCAAAGTTTGGAGAATTATGACCTAACATGACAATGATTTCTGAACACAGCATCAATTTTTCTTATTAAATTATTTTAAGATAAATTCCCCAAAGTGGCATTCTAGGTAAAGGAGAAGGAACTTTTTCTTTTTCTTTTTTTTTTTTTTTAATGTTCTCACCTTTCTAGTCCCCAAAAGATTTATTGTTCCAATTTATAATGCCACCATTAGTGTATGACACTTTCACTGCAATCTTGTCAGCACTGGGTATTAGGACTTTTCATTTTCACTAACTTTATAGATACTCAAAATGATATCTCCAGATCAGTTTAATTTGCATTTGATTGGTACTGAGGATGAACTTTTCTCACTTAAATAACCTATTTGCATTTCTTTTTTGATGAATTATTGCTTCAAATTCTTTACCCATTTTTCAACTGCAATCTTTATTTGTTCTTGTATATTAAAATTCCAGTATATTTGATGGAAATATTTTTCGACTCCACTGTTCTCTTTCGACTATCTTTTCTAAGGGGGAAAAGTAATCATAAGCGTCAACAGAACAAAAACTTTCTCTTTAATTTTCAATAAAAGCCACCTATTTCAGCAACTTAAAGGGATTTTCTTATTATCCCACATTCAAAAAATCTGCAAGAGTACCTGAATGGTATAATCTTTTACATTTTACACTGAATTTTTAATCTTCCAAGAAGATTAAAAAGCATTTTTTTTTTTTGGTCATCTCAGAAAGGTGAGCAGTGTGTTTACAAAACAAGACTCAACCTAAAGGTCTCCATATTTACTGCTCCTCCCAGACAACAGCTTCGGGTACAAATCCCCTCCAATCCCACCATGATGCTCTGCAATATTGACACCAAGCAGTCCTTGTTTTCCAGCTTTTTCCCAAACCTCCCTACTTACTTCTCCAGCTTTCTCCCATCTGTAAATAATAAATATTTTAAAATCAGAGAATTTTTTTCATATTATTTAAATGGCCACAATTTTGAACTTATGAATGATTTTGTGCAGAAATGCATTCTTAATTTAATTATTTACATTAGCCATATGCTTCTATTTGCCTCTGACTCTTTTATCATTTCTCCTCCTCCTTTTTTCTGTTTTTGTTTTGTTTTGTTTTTATTTGTTTGTTATTTGTTTTTTTAAGAGACAGGGCTGTCACCCAGGCTGGTGTGCAGTGGCACAATCATGGTTCACTGCAGCCTCAAAATCCTGGGTTCAAGCAATCCTCTCACCTCAACCTCTTGAGTAGCTGAGACTTCAGGCATGTGCCACAAGGCCAGGCTAATTAAAAAAAATTTTTTTTTTTTTTGTAGAGATGGGGTCTTATTATGATGCCCAGGCTGATCTTAAACTCTTGGCCTCAAGTAGTCCTCAAACCCTAGCCTCCCAAACCACTAGGATTACAAGTATGAGCCATAGCACGCAGCCTTCCCTTCTTCTTTATGTTTGCCATTTCCTTTCCCCATCTTGACTATTTATCGGACTTGAAAATTATACCCACTGATATTCATTGATGTAGTTTTACTCAGCTGGTACTCTTACATACAAGCTTAGTTATGCTACGTCGTCATGGGAATTTGCCTAACCTGTATCGTAAAAGGCAATTCTCCTTGGCATATTTCCTTAAAGTGCTGAACTTATGGGACAAGCATACAAAAGCTGGCAAAGAAGGGAACCTCATTACGGTTTAAATAGGAACACCAGGAGAGCAGAAGCACCTTGCACCATAGCTCTATATCCAAATGAACTTCTGAAAACGTTAGACATTTGTGTAAGATAGGCAACCTCAGCTTTTCTTCTTTAAAAATAAGAATGGCAGGATGAGGAAATATATGGCTAGTTGGAGATAGTGAAAAAAAATCTGAAAATTTTTGTATTTTTAAGTGGATTATAATTAATAAAATATGTGGTATTTGAAGATACTGATTGAAGATAGTTACAGACACTACAAAAAATTTAAAGAGTTGGATTATCAGGTGTGTTTTGAATACAGTTGTTGCCTACAGTAGCTTTGGAAATATTTTTATTATTGACTTGAAATTTGTCAGCTCCTATTATTTTATTTCAAAACCTTCTCAACATTTTTTTTCTGGAACAAAGTTTAAAAGCAGTGAAGAAATAAACAAAAGAGATTCTATTAGAGCAAAGTGTACTATGTCTCTCTTGTCTTTAAGAAGCTAGTTGAGGCCAGATGCAGGTTCACTCCTGTAATCCCAGAACTTTGGGAGGCTGAGGCAGGAGGATCGCTTGAGCCCAGAAGTTCAAGGCTGTAGTGAGCTATGATCAACGCCCCTACACTCCAGCCTGGACCACAGAATGATACCATATCTCAAAACCAAAAAACAAAAAACTAAAAAACAGAAGTTAGTTGCTTTTCACCAAAGACTAGTCATGGCTTCTGGCTTCTGAGTTTAGCTAATTTTGGTCATTCTTACCAAGAAGGTATTAGTAAAAACCTAATGAGATTTACTTTTAATTCTATTTAAAAACCATTCTAAATGTTGTAAAGTACAAATGTCTCTGACTTAAGACAGTTCAATCTACAATTTTTTTTTACGTATGGTGCAAAAGTAATACATGATCAGTTGAAAACATACTTCAAATATCCATATAACCATTTTGTTTTTCATTAGAGTATTTAATACATTACAGGAGTTATTTAGTACTTTATTGCAAAGTAGACATTGCGTTAGATGACTTTGCCTAACTGTAGTCTTATGTAATTGTTTTGAGCATATAGGCTGGCCTAAACTATGGCGTTTAGCAGGGTAGGTGTATAAAACCTCACAAACCTATGATGTTCCTGAACCATTTCTCTCTTCATTTTTACTAATCTTCTAATTTCTGCTTCTAACATAATAACAGTGCTGAGAATTTTTTTGTTTTTATAATAACATAATAAGTGTTAAAATAATAACAATGCATTTTTGATTTATGATATTTTCAACTTGTAGCCCCATCTTAAATTGAGGAGCATCTGTACTGGCACTGAGTAAATTTTGGAAATGAAGCAAAGTCTTATTGTAATAGAAATGATAGGTGTTTGGTCAATAAAGTAATAGGAATTAATCAAGAAATATCCGGATGTAACCAATTGCTTACCAAGGTTTGTATTATGCTGACTTTTTGAGCTTTTAGTTTAATTAATCCATGAAGGAGAAAAGAAAGACTATGAAATTGACTAGTATTTTGTTGCCACTTACCCGTGGATTAAAAAAATACTACTCAGGCTAAATTGCAAATTTTCAAATTTTCTTATTTGTGTATAGCACATTTTAAACTTCATTAAAAAGTCTCTAAGAATCCCGGGATCTTACAGTGTTATGGTGAAGAGCAGTAAAAATGTTAATAAAGCGCTGAACATAGTATGTTTTCTGTATAGCAATATATGACATTCTAGGAAATGGTCCTATCATACCCCTAATATTACTACATTAGAGGAAAATGTGCTACTTACTCTGAGTGATAAGGAATCACTTCTTGAAAAAACTTCCTTATACTTTCCTGGAAAATGTTATGCTCTGAAGAAAAGATTCTTCTGATTCCTATATCTGTTAACTTTTTAGCAGAAGAAGTTTCTAGATGTTCTTCCCCTCCAGAATGAGAACATCTTAAAAATACATATATGCAGTAAGAAAATTAAGTGAATTGTTACTCTTCAGATCCAAAGTAATGTCACTGAACAACATGGATTTCTTTCACAGAGAAACTTGAGAGGTGAATAGAAATAGTTTGAATTATGACAAACCTGGGTTCAAATTTGAGCTCCACCATTTTTGATAGGATCTACCTAATGTAGGTGGAATTAAGAAGTACCTTATCATTATTCAACTCAGTCTCCACCTCCAAATCCTTAAAGAAGACAGTGCCTAGAACTAACCACAGGTCTGACTTGAGGTGAAATGCAGTATTGTCATGTGACATATGGATTAAATTATGTAAAATGCAAATATTACGATAGGGTAATACTGATACATTTTCATATCATGTACAATGTTTAAAATAATGCAAAGCCTCCAAAATTAGTATTTTAACCAGAATCACACAATTTCAAATTGCAAGTATATAAGATGCAAACTGTGTTGATGGTATTGCCACGTTACAAAGCCAATCTGGGTGGAGATAAAAATACCCACCAATCTCTGTAAAGATTTCTACGGAATTATTTAAGACCTACTCCCATCCCTCCCATACCAAGCTTAAAACGAGACTGCTCTGTAGTTCCTTTAGTTCAGTGGTCTTCAGCTTTTCTTTTTTTCCCTTGAAGTACCCCTGAAAGAAATTATGAAAATCTATGCATCATTTTGTACATTTTTAAGTTCACGTCTAAAAAACTTATCATATCTTGCCAAAAGATGTTTTTTCTATTTTGCATTAAATTCTGATTTGGTGTATTTCTTCCTTAGTTGAAACCTGCCTTTTCTTTTCTAGTCCTTATCCAAAAAAGACCTATTTTGTGTAATTAATCAAAGTAGACTTAAAGGGTTTTTTGGTTGTTGTTTTGAGACAGAGTCTTGCTCTGTCACCCAGGCTCCTCCCCGATTCAAGGCATTCTCCTGCCTCAGCCTCTGGAGTAGTTGGGATTTCAGGTGCCCCCCACCACACCCAGCTAATTTTTGTATTTTTAGTAGAGACGGGTTTCACCATGTTGACCAGGTTGGTCTTGAACTCCTGACCTCAAGTGATACACCCATCTTGGCCTCCCAAAGGCCTGGGATTACAGGAATGAGCTACCGTGCTCAGCTGCTATTACAACATATTTCTAAGGTCTCCGTAATTATCATTTTTAGTGGCTTATTTATTCATTTAGTTGAAAAATATTTACTGAGTGCCAATTTTGTGCCAGGCACTATTCTAGTAACTTTGGATATGATAATGCACAAAGGACTGAGATGGGGACAAAGATCTTGGCTTTCACGCTTACATTCTAACAAAGGGAGACTGAATAAACAACAATAAATAAGCAAATTATATATTACCTTAGGATGTGATAAGTACTATGGAAAAAGAAGAGAAGGGATCAGGAGTATATGCCTGCAGGAAGACAGAGACATAGGTTGCTGTATGAAATAGTGTAGTAGGCTGGGCTCGGTGGCTCACACCTGTAATCCCAGCACTTTGGGAGGCTGAGGCATGAGGATTGCTTGAGCTGAGGAGTTTGAAACCAGTCTGGGCAACATAGCAAGCCCCTATCACAAAGAGAGAAAGAGAAAGAGAGAGAGAGGAGAGGAGAGAGAGAGAGAAAAAGAGAGAGAGAGAAAGAGAGAAAGAGAAAGAAAAAAAGAAAAAAGAAAGAAAAAGAAAGAAAGAAAGAAGCTGCAGTCAGGGTAGGTTAAACCAGAAAGGTGAAATTTGAGCAAACCCTTGAAGGTGACAGAGGCATACCTCTAGAATAAAAGAATTTTAGGACAAAAGAGCAACTAGAGCAAAGGCTGTATGTCTGAATGGTGTCTGATGTGTTCTAGAAAGAGCAAGGAGGCAAGTGTAGCCAGAGTGGACTGAGAAGAGTGGATGAGGTCAGAGATAACAGGGGACCAGGACATGCAGGGGACCTTGACCATTGTCCTGCTGCATCAAATAAACATTTACTTTATCCCTATAATGGAAATGATTGGTTCCTTTTTCTTGCTAGTAGAAATAAAAGTATAAGGCACATATTTGTCCATACAGATTTTCCATACTTGAGAGTTTTCCTCAGGAAAAAAATATGCTGAGATCAGAAACTAGGGCCGTAAGACACAATTATTTGTCAACATAATGAGTAAATAATAGAGCCATAATTTAAAATAGAATCTGACTGGATCTTAAAATTGAATAGCCTATACTGTGTTAAGGAAATCTCTGCAATATTTCTAAGTAAAACACAGTAAGACACAGGAAAGCAAAAGAAATGCCAAAAGAATAAAGACTTTCAGGTCAGTCAAAGGTAGTCAAGAGAGAACATGCAGAAGGAAGAAAATCAAAACACTTGGCAGTAAGCTTATTGCAACATGGATTTCTTAGTCTAAAGATGAAGAAATCTATACTGGAAAAATTGGAATTTTTTACTCTAAGGCAATAAACTACAACTAATCTTACTGGCTAAGCTGTAATTTTTTAAAAGCCTCCTTTACATTTTAAAAGGGAGACAATCTCCACCAGCACCGTCCATAACACCAGGAAGCTGGTTATAAATACAATCTCAGGCCCAATCCCAGACCCACTGAGTCAGAAGCTGTATTTCAACAAGATTCCCAAGTGATTCCTATGCACATTAAAGGTCAAGAAGCTATTACAACAAAACTGTAGCCCCCCCAAGCCCATTCAGAGGGTCTCTCAGGTCTCCCTTTTTCCAGTGTTCTCTATTTGAGGGTAGATTTTCTTGCCATGCTTCAATCAAACTAACTCACGCCAATGGATAATACAGAAGCAGATATAATTATCTGCCTATCTTCTATTAAGCCAGACATTAAGGTAGTTGCAAAAATGTAAAACAATGTCATTCTTTTCACTTTTTTTCTGTTTGTTTAGGATAAGTTATTTTTCATAAAAACTGTTATTTATGTTAACATATAATGAACTTATTATTGTAACTTTTAAATAAACTAAATATTTGTAAAGTTTCTCAGTTTTGTAGATACCTTTTGATAAGACAGACAGACAGATACAACCTACATAAACAAAAGGCCTTTGGAGTCCTCTAAGTTTAAGAGCATAAGGGAGTCCTATTATTAAAAAGTTTGAGGCAGTACCTTGGGAGGCTGAGGCAGGTGGATCACGAGGTCAGGAGTTCCGGATCAGCCTGACAAATATGGCGAAACCCCGTCTCTACTAAAAAAAAAAAATACAAAAATTAGCCAGGCGTGGTGGCGTGGGCCTCTAATCCCAGCTACTCAGGAGGCTGAGAAAGGAGAATCGCTTGAACCCGGGAAGCGGAGGTTGCAGTGAGCTGAGATGGCACCACGGCCCTCCATCCTGGGCGACAGTGAGACTCTGTCTCAAAAAAAAAAAAAAAAAGAAGAAGTTTGAGGATCATTTCTTATAATGTTCCAGGGAAGAGTTAAGTATGTATCCTAAAGATCCATACTTAAAGAGAAAGTCACCTTCTCAATGAAGCCTTCCCAAACCGCCCCAGGAAGAGTAGGCATTTTATCTCATAGCTCTCAAAGCAAATTAGAGTACCTTACACCAATGCTGTCATTCGCTAATTTGCCAGTTCCTTCACCCTTATTAAATAATGAATTCTCCACGCTTCCAATTTGTCTACCCAGTGAATACACTTTATGCATCAGATGGTATCTGAAACTTTTGATCATATTATAAAGACCACCTTAATAGTCACTGAGCCACTTAGACTCTCTGTTCATTAATCCTCTGTATTTAAAGGATTTGTTGATAAATTAAAAGCTAATTTCCTTGTCTGATGGAGCCCTCGCCAGGTCATTTCTATCCTGGCTTGTCCTGGACACTTTTGGTCCGCGCCACAACCCGGGCATTGAGTCCTGCTCCCAAGTTCACCACCGCACAGAGAGTCTAAGCCGCGGGGGACGCTGGGTTCACAGCTCGAACTGGGACAAAGATTGCAGCCCGCTCTCCTGCAGCCGGGCCCAGGGGGTGACCACCTCCTCCCCAAACGCAGGCCCCCGGGTCCCACTGCAGGCCGCTCAACTAGATGGGCTGTATTGAGACTCCGGAGTGAGCTTCCGGGAAACTCTTTCGGTTTTCCCCGCGGTGGGTTCGGCAGTCCCTTGTCCGGGCGGCACGGCTGACACCCCTTTTTCCTCCGCCCCGAAGCTGGCTGCGCCCAGGCCGCGAGATCTGGGAAACAATGCCAGCCCCAGCCCCGCGCCAGAGTAGGGGCGCACTCCCAGCTGCGCGCATACCGCCCCGCTTCAAACCAGCGACCCGAGTGACTCGCTGCCCGGCCCCGCATCCTCCAGGCAAGCGCCGCGGAAGCCCAGGCTGGCACTCACCGCGCGGCGGGCGGCGGGCGCAGCGCACGGTGGCCGCCCAGGACAGGTAGGGACCGTCGGAGGAGGCGAGCGGCCAAGGCTGGAACACTAGCGGCGCAGGGGCAGCGGAGGCGACTCTGCGGCTACTCGGCGACTCGGGGCAGGGCAGGGCGCGGCGCGGGGCGGGAGGACGGTCAGCTGACGCGTCCACCCGCGGTATCATCCCGAAGAAACGCTCGCACGTGCCCTGATAAAGGCGCCGCGTGCGCCCTTCCGGAGCCCGAACGACCCCACGGGTTGAGAGTCGCGAAGCAACACGCCCTTCTTGGCTGTCAGCAGTAGGATTTTACAGCAAAACTGCTGCCTTTCTTTGCAGCATTCTTTCTTGTTTATCGAAGCAGTTCTGAGCCTTTTTAGGGTCCTGAAGCTCTTTGAGTAATGGAAGACAGCTATGGAGCCCCCAGGTCCGCCCAAATACATAACCATACAAATGTACATGAAGCTTATTTTGTAACGTTGGAAATTGATTTACTTAAAGTAGGCAACTATTTAAATACTGGTTTCAAAGAATTGTGCCCTTGTCATTTTTTTCTTAAAAAAATGAGTGGCTAGCTCCTGAAAAAAATTAAAATATATGTAATATGCAGATAAAAACCGCGACGTTAGTTCAGTTTTCCAATAATACTTGACTTGAATTCAGATCTTGCCATTACCTTTTCACTCAAGTCACCAATAGTGTTTCTACATTTCATTTCAATGAAGTCTGAGCTCTTGAGATTTATGAATTTTTTTGTATAGAAAATATCTGAAGATTTTTGAACTTGAAAGAACGTGCAGAGTGGATTTCAAAGGAGGTAAAGCAAGAGGTTAAGGCCATTTTACTAATCAAGGACAGTTACATGGACCTGAAGTGGTTGAAGTGAAAAAGAGGCATTTTGTGTTAGAAATCAACTACTAACTGAAAGTAGAACATAAAGAGGAAGGTTTTTATTGTTTGTTTGTTTTGTTTTTTTTTAATTGTACTTTAGGTTCTGGGGTACATGTGCAGATCATGCAGGATTGTTGCATAGGTACATACATGACAATGTGGTTTGCCGCCTCCATCCTCCCATCACCTATATCTGGCATGTCTCCCCATGTCATCCCTTCCCTACCTCCCCACTCCCCCGCTGTCCCTCCCCCTAGCCATCCTCCAACAGACCCCAGTGTGTGATGCTCCCCTTCCGGTGTCTATGGGTTGTCATTGTTCAACACCCGCCTATGAGTGAGAACATGCGGTGTTTGATTTTCTGTTCTTGTGTCAGTTTGCCGAGAATGATGGTTTCCAGATTCATCCATATCCCTACAAAGGCCACGAACTCATCGTATTTTTATGGCTGCATAGTATTCCATGGTGCATATATGCCACATTTTCCTTGTCCGGTCTGTCATCAATGGGTATTTGGGTTGGTTCCAGGTCTTTGCTATTATAAACAGTGCCGCAATGAACATACCTGTGCATATGTCTTTATAATAGAACAATTTATAATCCTTTGGGTATATACCCAGTAATAGGATTGCTGGGTCAGATGGGATTTCTATTTCTAGGTCCTTGAGGAATCACCACACTTTCTTCCACAACGGTTGAACTAACTTACACTCCCACCAACAGTGTAAAAGTGTCCCTGTTTCTCCACATCCTCTCCAGCATCTGTTGTCTCCAGATTTTTTAATGATCGCCATTCTAACTGGCGTGAGATGATATCTCAATGTGGTTTTGATTTGCATTTCTCTAATGGCCAGTGATGATGAGCATTTTTTCATATGTTTGTTGGCCTCATATATGTCTTCTTTTGAAAAGTGTCTGTTCATATCCTTCACCCACCTTTGAATGGCTTGCTTTGTTTTTTTCTTGTAAATCTGTTTTAGTTCTTTGTAGATTCTGGATATTAGCCCTTTGTCAGATGGGTAGATTGCAAAAATTTTTTCCCATTCTGTTGGTTGCCAGTTCACTCTAAGATTGTTTCTTTTGCTGTACAGAAGTTCTGGAGTTTAATTAGGTCCCATTTGTCTATTTTGGCTTTTGTTGCCAATGCTTTTGGTGTTTTAGTCATGAAGTCCTTGCCTATGCCTATGTCCTGAATGGTTTTGCCTAGGTTTTCTTCTAGGGATTTTATGGTGTTAGGCCTTATGTTTAAGTCTTTAATCCATCTGGAGTCAATTTTAGTGTAAGGTGTCAGGAAGGGGTCCAGTTTCTGCTTTCTGCACATGGCTAGCCAGTTTTCCCAACACCATTTATTGAACAGGGAATCATTTCCCCATTGCTTGTTTTTATCAGGTTTGTCAAAGATCAGATGGTTGTAGTGTGTGGCATTGCCTCTGTGGCCTCTGTTCTGTTCCATTGGTCTATATCTCTGTTTTAGTACCAGTACAATGCTGTTTTGATTACTGTAGCCTTGTAGGATAGTTCAAAGTCAGGTAGCATGATGCCTCCAGCTTTGTTCTTTTTGCTTAGGATTGACTTGGCTATGTGGGCTCTCTTTTGGTTCCATATGAAGTTTAAGGTGGTTTTTTCCAGTTATGTGAAGAGGGCCATAGTTAGCTTGATGGGATAGTGTTGAATCTATAAATTACTTTGGGCAGTATGGCCACTTTCACAATATTAATTCTTCCTAACCATGAGCATGGAATGTTCATCCATCTGTTTGTGTCCTCTCTTATTTCCTTGAGCACTGGTTCACAGTTCTCCTTGAAGAGGTCCTTTACATCCTTTGTTAGTTGTATTCCTAAGCATTTTATTCTCTTTGTAGCAATTTTGAATGGGAGTTCCCTCTTGATTTGGCTTTCTTTTAGTCTGTTATTGGCGTATAGGAATGCTTGTGATTTCTGCACATTGATTTTGTTTCCTGACACTTTGCTGAAGCTCCTTATCAGTTAAAGGAGATTTTGGACTGAGACAGTGGAGTCTTCTAAATGTACAATCATGTCTGCAAATACAGACAATTTGACTTCCTTCTTTCCTAATTCAATACCCTTTATTTCTTTTTCTTGCCTGATTGCTCTGGCTAGAACTTCCAATACTATATTGAATAGGAGTGATGAGAGAGGGCATCCTTGTCTAGTGCCAGATTTCAAAGGGAATGCTTCCAGCTTTTGCCCATTCAGTATAATATTGGCTGTGGGTTTGTCATAAATAGCTTTTATTATTTTGAGATACGTTCCATTGATACCTAGTTTCTTGAGAGTTTTTAGCATAAAGCACTGTTGAATTTTGTCCAAGGTCTTCTCTGCATCTGTTGAGATAATTGTGGTTTTTGTTTTTGGTTCCATTTATGTGGTGGATTATGTTTATAGACTTGCATATGTTGGACCAGTCTTGTATCCAGGGATGAAGCCTACTTGATAGTGATGGATAGTCTTTTTGATGTGCTGTTGCAATCAGTTTGATGTGCCAGTATTTTATTGAAGATTTTTGCATCAATGTTCATCATGGATATTGGCCTGAAGTTTTCTTTTTTTGTTGAGTCTCTACCAGGTTTTGGTATCAGGATGATGTTTGTCTCATAAAATGATTTGGGAAGGATTTCCTCAGATTGTATTGTTTGGAATAGTTTCAGAAGTGGTACTACCTCCTTTTCGTACATTTGGTAGAATTCTGCTGTGAACTGATCTGGACCTGGGCTTTTTTTGGTTGGTAGTCTATTAATTGCTGCCTCAACTCCAGCCCTTGTTATTGGTCTATGCAGGGTTTCAACTTCTTTCTGGTTTAGGCTTGGGAAGGCGCAAGTGTCTAGGAATTTGTCCATTTCTTCCAAGTTTACTGGTTTATGTGCATAGAGTTGTTTGTAGTAATCTCTGATGGTAGTTTGTATTTTTGTGGAATCTGTGGTGATATCCCCTTTATCTGTTTTTTATTGCATCTATTTGATTTTTCTCTCTTTTCTTTTTTATTAATCTGGCTAGTGGTCTATTTTGTTGATCTTTTCAAAAAACCAGCTCCTGGATTTATTGATTGTTTGAAGGGTTTTTTGTGTCTCTGTCTCCTTCAGTTCTACTCTGATCTTAGTTATTTCTTGTCTTCTGCTAGCTTTCGAGATTTTTTGAACTTGCTTTTCTAGTTCTTTCAATTTTGATGGTTGGGTATCAATTTTAGGCCATTCCTTGCTTCTCATATGGGCATTTATTGCTATAAATTTCCCTCTAACCACTGCTTTAAATGTGTCCCAGAGATTCTGGTATGTTGTGTCTTCATTCTCATTGGTTTTGAAGAACATCTTTTTCTGCCTTCATTTCATTGTTTATCCAGTCAACCTTCAAGAGCCAGTTATTCAGTTTCCATGAAGTTCTGAGTTATTTTCCTAATCCTGAGTTCTAATTTGATTGCACTGTGGTCTGAGAGACTGTTATGATTTCCATTCTCTCGCATTTGCTGAGGAGTGATTTACTTGCGATTATGTGGTCAATTTTAGAGTAGGTGCGATGTGGTGCTGAGAAGAATGTATATTGTTTGGATTTGGGGTGGAGAGTTCTGTAAATGTCTATTTAGGTTTGCTTGGTCCAGATCTGAGTTCAAGTCCTGGATATCCTTGTTAATTTTCTGTCTCATTGATCTGTCTGATATTGACAGTGGGGTGTTAAAGTCTCCCACTATTACTGTGTGGGAGTCTAAGTCTCTTTATAGGTCATTAAGAACTTGCTTTATGTATCTGGGTCCTCCTGTATTGGGGGTATATATATTTAGGATCATTAGCTCCACTTGTTGAATTGATCCTTTTACCATTATGTAATGCCCTTCTTTGTCTCTTTTGATGTTTGTTGGTTTAAAGTCTATTTTATTGGAGACTAGGATTGCAACTCCTGCTTTTTTTAGCCCTCCATTTGCTTGGTAAATCTTCCTCTATCCCTTTATTTTGAGCCTATGTGTGTCCTTGCATGTGAGATGGGTCTCCTGAATACAGCACACTGATGGGTTTTGACTTTTTATCCAATTTGCCAGTCTGTGCCTTTTGATTGGGGCATTTAGCCCATTTACATTTAAGGTTAATGTTGTTACGTGTGAATTTGATCCTGCCATTTTGATGGTAATGGGTTGTTTTTCCCATTAGTCGACACAATCTCTTCATTGTATCAATGGTCTTTATCATTTCGTATGTTTTTGGATTGGCTGGTACTGGTTCCTTTCTATGTTTAGTGCTTCTTTCAGGAGCTCTTGTAAGGCAGGCCTGGTGGAGACAAAATCTCTGGGCAATTGCTTGTTCATAAAGTTTTTTATTTCTCCTTCACTTATGAAGCTTAGTTTGGCTGGATATTAAATTCTAGGTTGAAAATTCTTTTCTTTAAGGATGTTGAATATTGGCCCCCACTCTCTTCTTGCTTATAGGGTTTCTGCCAAGAGATCTGCTGTGAGTCTGATGGGCTTCCCTTTGTGGGTAATCTGACCTTTATCTCTGGCTGCCCTTAGCATTTTTTCCTTCATTTCAACCCTGGTGAATCTGATGATGATGTGCCTTGGGGTTGCTCTTCTTGAGGAATATCTTAGTGGTGTTTTCTGTATTTCCTGGACTTGAATATTGGCCTGTCTTGATAGGTTGGGGAAGTTCTCCTGGATAATATCCTGAAGAGTATTTTCCAGCTTGGATTCATTCTCTCCATCACATTCAGGTACACCTATCAAACATAGATTAGGTCTTTTCACATAATCCCATATTTCTTGGAGGCTTTGTTCATTTCTTTTCACTTTTTTTTCTCTATTCTTGCCTTCTCATTTTATTTCATTGAGTTGATCTTCAATCTCTGATATCCTTTCTTCTGCTTGGTTAATTCAGTTATTGAAACCTGTGTATGCTTTGCGAAATTCTTGTGCCGTGTTTTTCAGCTCCATCAAGTTGTTTATATTCTTCTCTAAGCTGTTTACTCTAGTTAGCATCTCATCTAACCTTTTTTCTAGGTTCTTAGTTTCTTTGCATTGGGTTAGCGCATGTTCTTTTAGCTCTGAGAAGTTTGTTATTACCCACCTTCTAAAGCCTGTTTCTGTCAATTCATCAGATTCATTCTCCATCCATCTTTGATCCCTAGCTAGTGAGGAGCTGTGAACCTTTGGAGGAGGAGAGGTTTCTGGTTTTTGG
Organism: Cacajao melanocephalus; assembly: GCA_963573385.1. Lineage (NCBI taxonomy): Eukaryota > Metazoa > Chordata > Mammalia > Primates > Pitheciidae > Cacajao > Cacajao melanocephalus. The sequence continues at coordinate 18,795 of CAUYLG010026069.1, read as the reverse complement.
TGTTTTCATCCTTTTTGAACTGGTTTCTTTCCATCTTAATGTCTTTATCTACCTGTGGTCTTTGTAGTTGGTGACTTTCGGATGGGGTCTCTGAGTGGACATCCTTTTTGTTGATGATGAAGTTATTTCTTTCTGTTTCTTACTTTTCCTTCTAACAGTCAGGCCCCTCTGCTGCAGGAATGCTGGAGGTCCACTCCAGATCCTGCTTGCCTTGGGATCACCTGTGAGGGCTGCAGAACAGTAACAGTTGCTGCTGTTTTCTTCTTCTGTTATCTTCATCCCTGACGGGTACCTGCCAGATGTCACCCTGAGTTCTCCTTTATGAGGTGTCTCTTTGGGTATACAGGGGTCAGGGAGCTGTTTGAGGAGACAGTCTGTCCCTTATGGGAGCTCAAGTGCTGTGCTGGGAGCTCCATTGTTCCATGCAGAGATGCTGGGCAAGTACTTTTAAGTCTGCTGCAGCAGAACTCGTAACCACCTCTTTTCCCAGGTGCTCTGTCCTAGGAAGGTTGGGCTTTATTTATAAGTTCCTGATGTGCTGCTGCCTTTTTTCATAGATGCCTTGCCCTGCACAGAGCAGTCAAGTCACAGTCTGCCAGCAGAGGTGTTGCTGAACTGCTGCAGGCTCTGCTTAGCTGCTGTATGAACTGCCTTGGTAATGGCAGACTGCCTCGGTAGTTGTTGTCACCCTTCCCCTCACTGAGCTGGACCATCCTGGGTCCAACTGAGCTTGCTGGGAAACTCAATCCAGTGCATCTCAGATTGCTTGTTTTGTGGAGGTGGTACCTGCTGAGCCAGATCGCCTGGCTCCCTGTCTCTGTCCCTTCCCTTTTAGTTGAATGGGTGACTCTGTCTCCCAGGCATTCCAGGTGTCAGTTGAAATGGCCACCCAGATTTGTGTGAGTTTCTGTGCGCCAACCCAGCACCGGCTGAAACCGCTGTGCTGAAAACTCATGGCACTTTTCAGCCTGGGAATCTCCTGGTCTGTGGGCAGTGAAAATTTGTTTGGAAATACGGTGGGCACTCACCCTCTGTGTTGTCCTTGCTGGGAACTGCACTCCGGAGCTGTTCCTGTTTGGCCATCTTGGATCCTCCCCCAGAAAATTCTCAAAAAGAAGACTGGCACTAAAAGATATCTTAGTAGATATCTGAAAAAAACTGTTGGATCTACATTTTACACTACATGGAGACAAATGCCAAATGTAATCAAATATTTAATTAAATCTAAAACCACTAATATGCTAGAAGAATATGTAAGTGAATTGCTTTATAAGCATGGCATTATGAATGCCTTTCTAAGTATACCTTTTAAAATCCTAAAGCATAAAAGAAAAGGTAAAAGTCAAAAAAATGAAAACTAACAACTTTTCATAGAAAAAAGCACATACGCAAAGTCAAAAGACAAACAATATCAGATAATTTATTTGAAACATACCACTAAGTACTCACCTCCACTTTACGTTTTTAAAAAATATCTAGAACTTAAGATAGAAAAGATTAGCATCCCAATGGAAAAAATGGACAAAATCATGTCTAGCTACAAATGAAACATATGACCCTGAAACATGTGATAATAAGCTCAGTCTCACTCATGAGGTCCAAAATTATGACAAAAGACACAGTTTGTTGGTGACGCTATGCAAGTAATTCACACATGGCTGGTTAAAGTACAAAATGTTAAAACTCCCAGGAAGAACAATTCTGTAATATCTATCAAAATTACAATTAAATTTGCCCTCTAACTTAGCAATCCCATTCCAAAAAATCACTTTATAGGTATACCTGCAGCACATAGAATAAATAACATGTATACAAGATAATTTTTATAGCATTGTTTATAATATTGAAAGATTCGAAACAATCCAAGTATGCACCAAGAAGCTGCTTACTAATCTGTGATACATTCATACAATAAATGATTAGGCAATATGGAAGTTCTCCATGTAATTTTTCAGAAAAATTTCCAAAAGTAATATTAATGAAGAAAGATACAAAAGAATGCATACAGTATATTAGCCTCTGTATAAGAGAGGACAGAAGAAAATATATTTGTATCTGCATAAATACTAGAAGAATAAATAAGAAACTCATAAGAGGCAAGGGTGAGGATCAAGGAGAATAAAAACAGGAATGGGAACATGACTTCTTTCATGAGATAAATAGCTCATTTTTAAAAAAATATAAGTACATTCCAAATATTTCATGGAACATTCTTGCATTTAAAAAGTATTTATTGTGTATCTGAAAAGCAAATTTAATTCTGCATCCTGTATCTTTACTTGTTAAATCTGGATAAATATCTCTCTACCTCATTCTTGCCCAGGACTGAATCTCTAAGATCAATAAGAAACAGTGATGGGGTGGTTTCAGGCAAACACTGGTCAAAAACGGGGGCAGAAGAAAAGGGGTGTCTCAAAATGTACGTTTCTCATCAACAGATGAATAAACACAATGTGTTGTATACATACAATGGAATGTTATTCAGCCTGAAAAAGAGAGGAAATTCTGAAAACATGGATGAACCTTGAAACTATTATGTTGAAAGAAATAAGCCAGATACAAAAGGACAACTTTTGCATGGTTCCACTTACAGGAGACACCCAAAACAGGCAAATTCATAGAGATTACCAGGAGCTGTGGGTAGGAAAGGATGGAGAGCTACTATTTAATGTTTCTACTAACTTCTGTTTTCTATTTGAGAGGATAAAAAGTTCTAGAAATACATAGTGGTGATGGTTGCACAATATTGTAAATGTATTTAATGCCAATGAATTGTACACTTAAATATGGTCAAAATGGTAAATTTTGTTGTGTATATTTTACAATTTAAAAAAATGTACATTTCTAGAAAAGAGATTTCCCGAGCCTCCTTGCCACTAACTGAAGCAGTTTTTTGCAAGCCAGTCAGCCAGGGATATATATCAGTTGAGGGATAATATGTTACTTTTTGATGACTTGCATGTAGGTATATGTCTTAGTCCATTTTTTGCTGCTATAACAGAATACTACAGACTGGATAATTCATAAAGAGTAGAGATTTATTTCTTACAATTCTAGAGGATGGGAAGTCCAAAGTCGAGGGGTCTACATGTGGTATCATCCCATGGTGGAAGGCAGAAAGGCAAGAGAGCGTGTTGAGGGGGAAGGAGGCCAAACCCATCCTTTTATCAGGAACCTACTCCCACAATAATGGCATTAATCCACTCATGAGGGCTGGACCCTCATGACCTAACCACCTCTTAAAAGTCCCACATCTGGGCCAGGTGCAGTGGCTCACGCCTGTAATCCCAGCATTTTGGGAGGCCGAGGTGGTCAGATCACAAGGTCAGGAGTTCAAGACCAGCCTGGCCAACATAGTGAAACCCCATCTCTACTAAAAATACAAAAAAATTCACCAGGCATGGTGGCAGGCACCTGTAATCCCAGCTACTCAGAAGGCTGAAGCAGGAGAATCGCTTGAACCCAGGAGGCAGAGGTTGCAGTGAGCCAAGGTGGCACCAGTGCACTCCAGCTCAGGTAACAGTGCAAGACTGCATCTCAAAAAAAAAAAAAAAAAACTAAAAAAAGAAAAGGCCCACATCTGAACGCTGTTGCACTGGGGGTCAAGTTTCGAACACATGAACTTTGGGGGACATATTCAGGGCATAGCAATATATATGGCTAAATTGTACACTCCTTTTTGTTACAAAGTCACGCTTCTTTACATCCACCCCAATGTTATACACATAGTAAGTACTGAAATTACTGATTAAAACAATTAATGCCTTTGGCCATACATAGTTGTTCCTCAGTATCCACAGGGGATTGGTTCCAGGACCCACTGTGAATGTCAAAATCCAAAAATTCTCAGGTCCAATAAAATGGTGTAGTATTTGCATATAACCTATCCCCATCTTCCCATATATGTTAAATCATCTCTAGATTAGTTATAATACCGAGTACACTGAACATGCTATATAAATACTTGATATACTGGATTATTTAGAAAATAATGACCAAAAAATTCTGTACATATTTAGCACAGGTGCAACTATCCATTTTTTTTTAATATTTTCTATCCATGGTTGGTTGAATCCACAAATGCAGAACCCACAGGTAAGGAGGACTATGTTCCTTTTTGGTCAGTGCAAATTAGCTCATGTTAGCAGTTTCCCATCTACTGAACATTTTTACTAATGACTCACTTTGACTTCTGAGTGGCTCTTCTGGACCAATTTTTAACTATGTGAACAGATTTTAAAACATTACATTAAACTAATTTTATTAAGTCTATATCACAGATAAATCCCAACTCCCTGTTAGCCTGCTTGCTGCTATTACAGTAGTTCACAGAGTGATAAATAGTTTATACATCAAATACTTAAGAGACCTTTGTCTACCAAAAGAACTTCACAAGAACTTTGAACCTGGAAAATAATATTTACAATGTTCCTGAAAATATTGATCTTTTAAGTGTTCAGGTAAAAAAAGTCCTCAACCCTCTATGAACCTGACATCAGATGAATGGTTATAATAAAACACAATGAAATAAATTTATTTCATCTTTAAATATAACAATATCCCCTGATACGACAACTGTGAACATATCTTACAAGAAGGAATTATCGAACTGGATTGAAAAGTGAAAAAAAAACTGAACTGTCAAAAGATGAGTCTCTCCCCGTATCATTTGTTTCCTCATGTGTAAAAGAGATACAAAAATATCTAACTCATCTATCTCACAAGGTTGTTTTGAGTCAGGCAAGAAAGTAACCGTGAGCACGCTTTTGAAACCTGTAAAGTACTATTCAATATTATGTTGATGCTATAAACTTCAAGAGTGAAACTAAACTTATCCCAACCACAGACAAGGAGCTAAACCATCAGCAAAACTTTTGCATTAGAAAGTCCAACATGATGTCTAATCGTTAGGAGGTTATAGTCATATTCCAGTAAATACATTAGATTCTACGGCAGTAATTAATAGCATAGCAAATAGGACCATGTGTCTGGACCAATTCCCAGGATTTATTCAAAAAATTCACTGAAGTTACCAACATTTGGTTTGGGAGCATTTGAAGAGGGTATTTGCCATATTCAATAGATAAGAAGTACATAATTTTCTAGAGATGAAGTAAAAACCCACGTTTTAAAAATACGTGAAATAAAGAAGGCATCAAATAAGCTGTAGACCAGCTAGTATCCTATAAACTACATACTGTGCCAAGTACAGACAGTTATTACCTAATGAGATCTTTTTCCTTGGTGAACTCTAGATACTATGGTAAAAGTCATGTTCATTAAAGTCTGAATGTTCCAACTGGAAACAACTTCTGCTAACTGAGCCAAAAATGTTAAATGTTCCTAACATAATTGTATTGCCTTGGCCTTATCAATGTTTCATTCTAGACAACTAAGTTGAAGGTCTCTCTCTTTCACTAATGACTTTCAAAAATGTAGGCAAGGACCTCCTCTTTTTTGAGAGCATGATGTAGGTAAGAAAGGACAGAATAAGTAGGAAGAGGCTTATGGAATATCAATTTCAATGTTGAAAAAGAAACTTACAAGGATCATGGACTTGTTCAATTTCTAGGGGCAAAAAAATATAACCCCAGACTCCACTAAGGAAGCACAGAAAATGGTATAAAAGTTTTGAAAATTATATTTGTATGCCCTGAAAGATAAATACAGAGTTTAGCACCCAACTTTGGATTCTTAGTGATTATCCAGTTTGGTTACAAAATTAAATTAATTTAATTCAAGATTCTCAGGGTTAAAAAATTTATTCTTGAGAAGCTCTCTATTTGAAATTGTTATTGTTGAGGACAGATTTAAAATGCATTAGGTATATTCAGAAAACTAAACGGAAAAAGAACAACACTAATTAGGCTGACCCTCCTGCTTCCAGAAAGTTAAGATATACATTTGACAGGTAATTAAATGCAATATTCTAAAATGGGAGTGAAATCAACAGAGAAACTCAGCAGAATACCAATAGCAGAGCAGCTTATGTTTCTCTTACCTTCTTTGACTCCCACAGAATGTTTTCCACTAAAGTGCCACTAAAAGGAATATTTGAACCACTGCTAAAACAAAGAGCTTCTCCTTGGGAATAAGGCATATTTTGCATATGGTTACCGGGGTAATTTGGTGCTAAAAAAAACATGGGCTTTAACATTTAATACACAGGGGCCTAAATTCTGCTTTTGTCACTTACCAGCTTGTGATATTGAGTTACTTAATCTCTTCAAGTTTCAGGATTTATCGTCTGTAAAATGTAGACAACAGTATCTACCTTGCAAGACTGTTAAAGAGACTAGGAAATTTTATAAATATTTATATAGCCCATTACAGTGCTGGAGCATAATATATTCACAATAAAAGTTTTTGAACTGCATATATGGTAAGAATGTCAATCTCAGAAGTAATCCCTGAAAGAGAACATCATAATTGCCATGATAATAGCTATTATTTTCTTGAAAAGGATGTAGTTAACTTCTCTTGGGACTATTATTAGTGCTAACACAGATCTAACTTTGCTCTGAGCACTCAGACCCCAACCATAAGCAGATTTAATCCACGTCATTATTCTCTTTAAAAAGGGTTATAATAGTATGAAACATTGAAGGTTTTGATTGGATAACTCAAGGGATTTTTTACCTGCTGTGATTCTGATTAGCTGAGAGGAAACAATAAACAAGTCACATGTGGGTTGACCTACAAAACTCATTTTCCAACCAAAAAAATAGACATTTTAGAAAAAGAATATCATCTCCAAATGGGAGAGGAGAGTTGCAATTTTCAATCACATTAATCGTTTCCCTCCTGTTGTATTTCTTTAGTAGCACTAGGAATAAGATTTGCAAATAAAATGAAAAAGGAATGGGGGCTTGCAAAATGCTAATGAGATTTTTGAACTCAAAAAATCCTCATGGAAATAAAAAATATATTAAAAGGAAATCCACAAAAATTAAGATAAGTGCAGAAAAGAAATTCAGAGACTGAATATGTATTATATTCCAATGAATAGGTCTGCTTGGGTTTAACAACAATGAAAAAAAAAAGTATGGCCTATTTGTGGTGATTTCCTTTGGTGTAAGCATGGACAAATTTCCTCTCCACTAAGAATGGGTTCTTTTATTCTCAGTTTCATTTAGGTAATAGTGGGCTCAAGTTTCCTTAGTATTCTGGAATACCATGCTGGGGAAATGGCTTCAAATAATGAGCACTGGGGGGGTGAATGAAATGCTGCTCATGTTTACACTGGCACACAGGCACAAACAAAAGCTCCAGCACACCAGCAGCATTCTGCTGATCTGCTGATTTTCTCCAATATGGTTCCTGCCGAGACACAATAAGAAGGGAAAATAACAAAAAGTCAGCTAAAATATCTGTTATGGGGATAGCAAGCAACATCTTTTTAAAATAAGACTATAATATGTTCATATAGTGCTGAAATTCACCCATACTGGTCAAAATAATTTATAAAGATGAAGTTTTGGCCGGGCACAGTGGCTCAGGCCTGTAATCCCAATACTTTGGGAGGCCCAGGTGGGTTCATCACCTGAGGTCAGGAATTTGAGACCAGCCTGGCCAACCTGGTGAAATCCCATCTCTACTACAAATACAAAAAAAATTAGCTGGGCATGGTGGTGGGCACCTGTAATCCCAGCTATTCGGAAGGCTGAGGCAGGAGAATCACTTGAACCTGGGAGGCAGAGGTTGCAGTGAACCTGGGAGGCAGAGGTTGCAGTGAACCGAGATCATGCCATTGCACTCCAGCCTGGGTGACAGAGCGAGACTCCGTCTCAAAAAAAAAAAAAAAGTTTCAAGTCTATTGGAAATATTGCCATGGGGAACTCTATTGGTGCACATCAAATAATAGAGATAATAGAGCCCAAGTGTGTTAGTGTGTTAGCCAGTCTAAAGGAGATGTTCATTATCTGTGCTACCTCATTCTACCTACCCTTCTTACCCACTACCCTACTCAAAGGTATTGTTGGAGGCAGCCAGTAGTAGGTCATGCGGCCAGAAGTGGTCACAGGTCATAATGGCCATATAGTGCATAGCATGAACAATGTCATTTTATGATCTGTGAACGTCACCACTATCCTCCCTCCGCTTTATATGAAACAATAACAATTTTAGATTAATTTATGAGATTTCCTACTAGAAGACTGAAGTCAACACCAGGTATCTAATTGACCTTCTCATCCCAGAGAACATTAATTTTACATTAGCATTTTTTAGAGATTAAATTCCCATAAGCTTTAGAAGAAAGGGGAAAAAAATGACCTAACCTGGGATTCCCTTAATTAGTTATAAAGTTTTGTATTTCTAAAATTAGCCTTGAATCACAGCCTTCAACATCAGTTACCAGAATGGAAGGCACAGCGCATTTTGCAGTGATTTGTTTTGGTATCTTAGTAATGAATCAACAGCATTGCTGCATGCCATGGTGCCAATAGGTACATTACAAAAAGAAGTCTAGGCATAGGGAAATGGCTGGCCTTAACCCCCAAATTGTTAATGGAATAAAAGTAAAAGCAACAGAAAAAGCCACATAATGAATTTAATGACACTCAAATTGCTTGGTCTCTGCTGGATGCCACTGGCCTCCGTCTAAACATCATATTCATGCCACTCACAATACCAGTAGCATCACTTTTACCAACAATTTTCAATCTGCCCTGATTCTTTGGACCAATTCTACCATTCAGTCATTGGAACTGAGAGTTGAAAAAAAGGTAAGTTAATGGATAGTTTCTTCTTTAATTTATATGTAATTTCTTCCTCTGCCACCATGATTCTCCCCTCCCCACTCCTCAACTCCTATCTTCCTTTCTATATTTATGTATTAGGTACGGGAAAGCTTAAAGAGAAATGGAAGGGCTGGGAGGAGAGAAATTTCATAACAAATGGTGGTTTATAAGGCCCAGTACCGAAACCTGCAATTATCATTCCACTAATGGCATACAGATGGAAAAAAATAACTAGAAAATAATTTGTCAGTGAAACCACATTGGGGAGCAGTCTTGACCTTAGATGATAGAATTTGAATTCAAATACTCCTATCTGGAAAAGTCATGAGACCTAAAGGAAATTAAGTTTAATAACGATTATGAGGAATGGATTAATCAACCATCTCTTAGTTGCAATTGACAAAAATCTAATACGAGATGGATAAAACAAAAATAAATGAGATTTTTTTTTCTAATTATATAATTAAAAGGCAAGGGAGAGTCTAGCTTCAGGAGTGGTTTGAACCAGGGACCCAAATACCGTCTTTAGGATTCCTTCTCTATCTCTCCATTCTTCAGCTCAATTTTTCTCAGTAGGTTCTTTCCTGTCTTTCATCCTAACAACTCAAGTGACCTAGCAGAAGAAAAAGAAAACTTCACATTCTCAATATTGCCAAAAAAAAAAAAAAAAAAAAAAACCCAGGTGTGAGTTCCACTGGTGAAGGCAAAGTCATATACACACCCCTGTAATGAGAAGTAGGGTAGTATATGGTATATTGGCCCCACCCAAAATTTCACGGCTTAAGAATTTTCCAAAGAAAAATTAAAGTGCTACCACCCCAATCAGAGGAATGGACACAAAGCAGAACAAAGTACAAGCTATCCACCAATGTAGGGCTACATGCATAAGAAGGAAAAGTCGTCCAGATATATACACTTTGGTTACTATAACAGAAATCGCTAATTGTTGCTCACTATCTGTTTTTTCTTTCTTGCTTTTGGTAATAGCCTCCCCAGATTTCATCTGATATATGACTACCCTTACAGCTAGGTGTAGCTGTTTGACTAACTTTGGGCTGACACGATGTGAAAGTCTCATATGCAACTTTCAAATCATCATCTCAGACATTAAGATATTTCCAGGATGTATAGCCACGGCTACAACTGCCACTTTGGACCAAATCTGGAAACCACATACTGAAGAAGGAAAGTTGACCCACTAGCCTGGGTCACTGAATGGCCTGGTGGAATAGAAATGTTTGCCCAACCTAAACAATTTGTCTACCTTTAGACTTTTACCTGATATAGAAATAAGCACCTTACCTAACTACCTTATAAGTCTTACTTAATCCACTGTATTTTGGGGTTATCTTCTGTTTAACCTGCACCCCAACTAACATACTAAAAGACTCACTCTGGCCAAGTTCTAGAGAAAAATAGCCAAAAGTGCTTTAAAATAATAGATCCATATGGGTTTATGAGTACATTTTATATATATATATATATATATATATATATATATATATATATAGTATTTTATGTAACCACAATATCGGGATATATAATAAGAACATATTTCTTAATCTCGATAATGTTAGCTCCTTACACAAGTAAAAAGATAATAGTTATCTCTGGGTGATAGATTAAACACTGTTTTACTCTCTTTTTCCTGCTTGTCTTTACTTTGTAATTTTTCTAACATTAACTTATAATATGCTTGAAGTAACACATCAATCTTACATAAGGGAAGAAAATGGCTTTCCAAGGGTATTCTATTTGGGAAATTAAGATACACATACTGCTTGGTAAGAGATTATATAGCACTGGTCAAGGGCCAAGTAAGTCATCTCAGATACTGTGGCAAAAATGGCCACATATTATTTACATTTCTGTATCTATACTCCTTTGCAATATGACTTTGTAGCTCCTCCCATCAAGAACTGGAACCTATTTCTCTACCCATTGAAAGCTGAGTTTGGCCATGTGACTTGCTTTGGCCAATGGGATATTAATTAGCAAATGTAAGCCAAAGCTTGAAAAGTATTTGCACATTGGATCTCGCTCTTTTTGCTGCTCTTGGGAACCTTGAAAACACCACATGTGAACAAGCCTAGGCTAGCCTGCTGGGTGATGACATATGCCTAAGTCATCCCTGTTACCCAAGATGACATCAAGCCAATCACCAGGCATGCTGAATGAGACCATGCTAGACCATACAGTCCTGGCCATGCTGGCCCATACAAGAAGAGCCACCCAAATGATCCACAGAAGCAGTCCATAACATTGGTTTAAAGCCACTAAGTTTTTGTGGTTGATTGTTCTGCACTCTGTTCAATCCAGGATGTCCTCTAGTTTAACCATGTTGCACAGGTTTTATAGGTAAAATGGTGAATTTACCAGTGAATACATATCACTATTTGAGTTCAATTGATCAAAGGCATAGAAAAATATGACTAAAGCAGGATTTAGACACTGAAAGCAATAGATAATAGCGGTAACAAAGGAGACATTTTTTAAGTCACAAAGTTCATGTAGCATTATGCAAAATTCTTGGAGAAATGTAATGGGAAGGAGGATCATAGATGTTTTAAATAGGAAAGGAATTTAGAGTTCATATGATTCATGTACCTTGCTCTACATTTGTGAAAACTGAGACTTAGAAAGGTGTGTTTGTTTCCTATGTTTTACACAACCTATACCAACTCCACAAAATGCTTCACTGCATTGTAAAGGCCTCTTGATTCTCACTCCAAGTTACAGGGCAATTTCAGAACCTCAGGGATGATAAGTTCAGGAATTTGGAATCAGAACACTGTCTGACACTTAGTAAGAGCTTAGTACCTCACAACAGCAGGTAGTTTGTGTAACAAGTTCACAGTTAATCCAAGGAGCTCTCCATCAACACGGGCTCAGTTCCAAAATAGCATCCTTCTGATCTTCCTCCAAAATACAGCCAAAAAGAAAATCTAAGGTAAACACAATTTTGAAAGTCGGGAGAATAGATGCATTCTTATTGGCAATTAGAGGAATTTTGGCAAAGCTTTAGATTTCTTGTCTGTCACACACACTTGATGAAAATGTGTACATCTGAAGTGAAAATCCTCTAGAATTGCACATTGAATTTATTGCTGTAAACCAATCACCTCAAAACTCAGTGGCTTAAACCAACAACAATTTATTATTGTTGCAAGTAAACTGGGTGGGGGTTTTTTTGCTGATCTCTCTGGGACTTATTCATGCAGCTATACTTAAGCAGCAGGTCAGCTGGGGACGGAGTTCAGCTGGGACAGATGGCATAGCTGAACTTCTCTCTCTCTGTGACCCTTCATCTAAGACTTCTTTACGGAATGGTGGTCCCAGGGCAGTGGTCAAAGAGGATGGGCTCTGGAACTCCCACATAACATTCTACTGGTCAAAGCAAGCTACAAGGCCCACCCAGACTCAGAAGATAGGGCAATATACTCCATTTTTTTGATGAGGTGAACTGCAAAACACTGTAGCTATGCTTTGAACCTACCACAAACAATTCTGATCCAGGCTCAAATATCCACTTTTCTGCCATTTACACCTAATGAAAATTACAGAGCTGAAATGAAAATCCCCTAGAATTGCACAGATAATCTTTCAGCTGCACCAAACTCAAATCTTTCTGCAGGAAGACACTGTGGTACCTGCCTTATTGTGATTTTCAAATGCATTAATAACCTTCCTTAAAAAGATGCTGCATTAGAAATTATACTGAATCGTTATGACCATCAGCCATTTCCAAGGTAATTATAAATAATATCACTGATACACAATGCCACAAAAGGAAGAAATGCTAGAGTGTTTTCCATCTAGATGGGTTTAAGATTTGAATGTTTAAAAAGGTACCAGTAGGAAACATAAGTGAAGCTTTTCAAAAATAATCTTTAGATTAAGATCTTCCTAAGCATGACCTGCAGGCAGAAACCACAGATGGAACGATTGACAGATTTGAACATATGCAAATTTAAATTCTGCATGACATAAATATATCACATTAAACAAATAATAAAAGTAAGAATTACTTATAATGTTTAGTAAGCACCAAGTGCCATTCTAAGTACTTTGCATATTTTAATTCATTTGATCCCTACAATAGCCCTGTGAGGTAAATACTGTTAGGTGAACAAACTAAGGTACAAAACAGTTATATTACATAACTGTCACTGATAAGTGACAGAACCACAGTATTTGAACCCAAGCAGTCTTGGTTCCAGGGTCTAAATTCTAAATCACTGCGCTCTACGGAAAACAGAAAACATAAGCAAAATACACATGATGAAGGCTTAGTATCATTGAAATGTTAAGAATTTCTGCAAATGAAAAAGAAACAGAAAAATACACCATTTTCTATGGACAAGGTCTATGAGCAGACAATGCACAAAAGGGAAACGTGAATAACCTATAAAATAGTAACAATGTTCATCCTCACTAGCAATTTTAAGAATTCTAACAAGATATCATTTGTCTCCTGGCCAATTTTTCAGACAAAAAATGATAATACCCATGGATATTATCTCCTTATTGGTGGTAAGATAAACTGGTGAAATATTCCTGGAGGATTATTTTAAGATATATATACATATCTTTATACACACATACCTCTCTCTCTATATATATATATATACCATTCAACCATTCAAATATGCATAAAGTCTGATCCAGCAATTTTACTTCTAGTAAATTTCCCATAGAAATAATCAGACAAGCACATGAAATGTAGGTTAAAGAAATTTATCACAGAACTGTTCATAATATTTATAAAAACATGAGAAAATAGAAGATTGATTAAATCCTATAGTTCATCCATAAATTGAATACCATTTACCTTTTAAAAACAGTGATGCATATTTCTATTTACTGACATGCAGAAAGGGTCATGAGATACTATTAAGGAAAGCAGAAGGGTTACAAAACTATATAAAGGGTATAATCTCATTCTTTAAAATCTATATATTCATAGATTGTATATTCTCTCTGAGTCGTGGAGTTTTTTTATACCTTTATAATGTTATACTATAGTTTCTGCATTCCTCTTCATGCATGATTTCTATAATCACAAAAAAGTGCCAATCACTGTATTTCTAGAAATTTAGAGAACTGAAACCCTTCCCAAGCCTTATAATAATTCTCTTTAGAAAAACTTACAAGCAAGATGACTTTTCTGTTTCCCATCTCAGTGAACACCTATGTGATTGATTTTGCTGGAAACACAGGGAGAACATTTACTATTACACAGTAAGGGCAGTTTGATAGTCAGAACTACCCAGGGGTCATTGCCTCGTGGCCTCCAACCCCGTATCTCCTGCCTGGTCAGCTTTCTAATCACCAGCCATCTGAGAGCTGAACATAATGATAGAGATGACATATCACAGCTCCCCAGAGCTCATCAGCCAATGTAATTCAAGGGGGAAAAAATCAGCCCAGTAATATATACTATCAAATGGGTTTGGGGAGAGAGGATGAGAGCCCAGGAAAACTCACTTCATACATGCAGGCAATTAACAGTCACCACCTCACGGGCCTTCTTAAACAAAGATGCCACATGCTCAGAGTCAGGGACAGTCAGAAGCTGCAGAATGTCCTCACCCGCTGACTGATGAAAATGACTGATGCTGGGGCGCCAGCTGAAAAATCAATTATTCACATCTACTAGGCAGTTGCCCCCTATGAGCAGCGGCAGGTCGCAGGAAGGAGAGGTTGTTATGGTTTGTTGTTAACATGCACTATCCATTTCTCTGGCCTTCAAGCTCAGCAATAGCAAAATCAATAGGCTACTCCAAACTAAGAAACAGACAGACAAGTTGGGCACCAACTGCATTTCAAGCACCTGGAAATCTTCTAACAAGGGCCATGGAAAATGGCAAGGGGAAAGAATCCTCATCCCACCATCATCATTTCCCATATTTGGTGCCTTTCCTATCTCCCACAGTAATAAGGAGAACCCAAAGGTTTTTGTTATTCTTGATCGTTAGGTCACTTTTGCTAAAAATGGAAAATTGGTATTCATGCTCAAAAGGCACCTCAGCTAGTTTTCATCCTTTCATCCATCTCATCTCATTGTCTTATATCATGCTGGTTCAAAAAGCCTTGTTTTTAAAGTTGTTTTTTAAAGAGCAAAACCTAATAAGGCTAAGAAGTTTGCAAAACTCATTTCAGTACTTGCCAAACCTTGTGAAATAAAGCAAACATGAAGTTTGCTTTCTCAAATCATTTATGTTTTAAATATATTTTAGGAAAATATTTATTAGTATGGTTCCAATATCTGCTTCTCTTTATAAATTAAAGCCATGCAATTGTGGGGATGTACAATGGTACCAATATTTTGGAAAACAATTTGGCAGTTTCTTATAAGTATAACCTTACCATAAGACCCAGAAGTCGCACTCCTAGATGAAATAAAAAATTTATGTTCACATAAAAACCCCTTGAATGACCGCTTATAGAAACTTTATTCATAATCTCCAAAAACTGGAAACAATGAAAATTTCCCTCCACTGGGGCATGAGAAATTGGCAAACTTTTTTACATAAATGGAAAGAAACATTGGTCAGTAATAAAAAGGAACAAACCACCAACACTTTCAAAGACACAGATGAATCTGATATTACACTAAGTGAAAGAAGCCAGACTTAAATGCTATAAACTGTATGATTCCATTTATATGACATTCTAGATAAGGCAAAATTATAAAGACAGAAAACAGATCAGTGGTTGACAGTGGTTGCAGGTGAGGGGAGAAGCTGACTACAAATAGGCAGCGGGCAGAAGAGTTATCTGTAGTGATGGAACTATTTTTTATCTTGATTGTAGTAGCGGATATATGACTCTATGTGTTTGTCAAAATTCACAGAGTTTCCACCAGAAGAGTGAATTTTATATAAATCATACTTTCATTTTTTAATGAAAAAAAATGAAGTAGGAGACAGAACTCAAGTAACTCCTCTACAGTGATAAAGTACTGTATCTCTCATCCCAATACATTTCCCTACTGCTTTAACTTCCTTGCTTATGCCGCATTCTCCCCTGTTACATCTACATTAGAGTTGCAATGCAATTTAGAGCTGGAGTGGACAGGACTCTCCAGCTCATATCCCTCCTTGTAAGCCCCTATTACCACGGACAGAGACACTAGCCAAGGCCAATGTGAATTTATTTTTAAAAATGAATTCATGGCCACTCAAGTCTCAAGGCCTTTCTTCCAAAAACTCCCTAAAATGGTTAGAACAAACAGGCAGGGATGCCATGTAGATAGAGTACTAGACTAAAAAATTCATGGGTACTCAGTGGAGTTTTACCAAATCTGACACTGATTCACAATATGATTCAATACAAATTACTTCACACTTATACCTATCAAGGACTCAGCAGGAAAAAATTCAAGTCAGATGGCTGAAGAGACTTCCAGAAGCATGGTCAGGGGGAAGTGAATCAACAAGCGGTGTTGAGACACCCAGACATTTGTAATAATTAGAAGCTACTACCACCCTTAGTCCTGAAGATGCAAGAGGAAGAAGTGATGATTCTACAGGGACCCAGTGATATATGGAGCTGTGGTCATGAAAGACTGACTAAAAGCCAAAATCACAGCCCCAAACTGGAAAACAGTAGAGAAGAAATATTCTACCATTTCTCTCCTCCCCTCCCTAACGTCTTATTGGTGCCTCTCATTGGCTAAACCCAATAGAAGGCCAGCTGGAAAGGGAGCATAAGCAATGCAGGCCTTAGTGGTCAGCCTCCAGAGTGCAATTCAGGGAAGAGAGGAACAAAGAATGGATTCCAGAAGGAATGGAATGAAAAGGACAAACTAAGAACAAAAAGGACCTCATTATTCATTAAAGCCATATAGTTTGAGAACTCTTAAAATCCTTGATGTTTAAATAGTCTATGAATCTACCTGATAATCACATGTTCAAGACCCCCTCCATGTTCCCTAGGAACCACACTTTTACATAGAATAATTCCTATTTCCTCACTAATGCCATTGTCCTTAACCATTGGGCTAAAATCTATCTTTCATCCTAAATCAAACTCTACCCAGTGGTGGATGGTAAATCTCTTTAGTCAAGCAGAACTCCATTAGGAGAATTCTCAGTTGCCTATCAAAACTTTAACCAACATGTTTGAAAGGAGTAAGTATAAGAATAAATTCTCACTCTTATAATTAAAGAGTTAAAAAACTAGAGATTTACTCTAGAAAAGTGTGCAGCCATCTGGAAGGGCTTCCTTCCTCACTCTATCATCTCAAAATATAGAATTATGGCTCTACCTCAAAATATGGAATTAAAGGCCAGGCATGGTGGCTCATGCCTGTAATCCTAGCACTTTGGGAGGCTGAGACAGATGGATCTCTTACTCAGGAGTTCAAGACCAGCCTGGGCAACACAGTGAGACCCCCATCTCTAAAAAGAAAAAATATACAAAATACATGCTCATGGTTAGGAAGAATCAGTATCATGAAAATGGCCATACTGCCCAAAGTAATCTATAGATTCAGCACTATCCCCATCAAGCTATCAATTACCTTCTTCACAGAACTGGAAAAAACTACTGTAAACTTCATATGGAACCAAAAGAGAGCCCGCATAGTCAAGACAATCCCAAGCAAAAAGAACAAAGCTGGAGGCATCACGCTACCTGATTTCAAACTATACTACAAAGCTACAGTAATTAAAACAGCATGGTCCTGGTACCAAAACAGAGATAGAGACCAATGGAACAGAACAGAGGCCTTGGAGGCAATGTCACACATCTACAACCATCTGATCTTTGACAAACCTGACAAAAACAAACAATGGGGAAAGGACTTTCTGTTTAATAAATTGTTTTGGGAAAACTGGCTAGCCACATGCAGAAAGAAGAAACTGGACCCCTTCCTGACACCTTACACTAAAATTAACTCCAGATGGATTAAAGAATTCAACATAAGACCTAACATCATAAAAAACCTAGAAGAAAACCTAGGCAAAACCATTCAGGACATAGGCATAGGCAAGGACTTCATGACTAAAACATCAAAAGCATTGGCAATAAAAGCCAAAATACACAAATGGGACCTAATTAAACTCCAGAGCTTCTGCACAGCAAAAGAAACAATCATTAGCATGAACCAGCAACCAAAAGAATGGGAAAAAAAATTTGCAATCTACTCATCTGACAAAGGGCTAATATCCAGAATCTACAAAGAACTAAAACAGATTTACAAGAAAAAACAAACCTATCCAAAAGTGGGAGAAGGATATGAATATACACTTTTCAAAAGAAGACATATATGAGGCCAACAAACATATGAAAAATGCTCATCATCACTTATTATTAGAGAAATGCAAATCAAAACCCCATTGAGATACCATCTCACACCAGTTAGAATGTTGATCATTAAAAAATCTGGAGACAACAGATGCTGGAAAGGCTGTGGAGAAATAGGAACACTTCTACACTGTTGGTGGGAGCGTAAACTAGTTCAACCATTGTGGAAGACAGTGTGGTGATTCCTTAAGGATCTAGAAATAGAAATTCCATTTGACCCAGCAATCCCATTACTGGGTATATACCCAAAGGATAATAAATCATTCTATTATAAGGACACATGCACACGTATATTCAGAGTGGCACTGTTTACAATAGCAAAGACCTGGAACCAACCCAAAGGCCCATCGACGATGGACTGGATAAGGAAAATGTGGGACATATACGCCATGGAATACTATGCAACCATAAAAAGTGACAAGTTTGTGTCCTTTGTAGGGACATGGATGAATCTGGAAACCATCATTCTCAGCAAACTGACACAAGAACAGAAAATCAAACACCACATGTTCTCACTCACAGGCAAGGGTTGAACAATAAAAACACATGGACACAGGGAGGGGAGCATCACACACTGGGGTCTGTTGTGGGGGCCAAGGGAGGGACAGCACTGGGTGAGGAGGGGAGGTCGAGGAGGGATAACATGGGGAGAAATGCCAGATGTGTAGGTGACGGGGGGATGGAGGCAGCAAACCACATTGCCATGTGTGTACCTATGCAACAATCCTGCATGATCTGCACA
>CAUYLG010026068.1:0-77519 GCA_963573385.1 Cacajao melanocephalus | reverse complement strand
CTCCCCATCCCTCTGCTGTCCCTGCCTTGGCTCCTCCCCAACAGACCCCAGTATGATGCTCCCCTCCCTGTGTCCCTGTGTTCTCATTTTTCAACACCTGCTTATGAGTGAGAACATGAGGTGTTTGATTTTCTGTTCTTGTGTCAGTTTGCTGAGAATGATGGTTTCCAGATTCATCCATGACCCTACAATGGACACAAACACTTCATTTTTTATGGCTGCATGGTGTATATGTGCCACATTTCCCTTGTCGAGTCTATCATCAATGGGCATTTGGGTTGGTTCCAGGTCTTTGCTATTGTAAACAGTGCCGCAGTGAACATACGTGTGCATGTGTCTTTATAATAGAAACATTTATAATCCTTTGGGTATATACCCAGTAATGGGATTGCTGGGTCAAATGGTATTTCTATTTCTAGGTCCTTGAGGAATCACCACACTGTCTTCCACAATAGTTGAATTGGTTTACACTCCTACCAACAGTGTAAAAGTGTTCCTATTTCTTCACATCCTCTCCAGCATCTGATGTCTCCAGATTTTTTAATGATCACCATTCTAACTGGCATGAAGTGGTATCTCAATGTGGTTTTGATTTGCATTTCTCTAATAATCAGTGATTATGAGCATTTTTTCATATGTTTGTTGGCCTCATATATGTCTTCTTTTGAAAAGTGTCTGTTCATATCCATCACCCACTTTCGGATGGGTTTGTTTTTTTCTTGTAAAACTGTTTTAGTTCTTTGTAGATTCTGGATGTTAGCCCTTGTCAGATGGGTAGATTGCAAAAGTTTTTTCTCATTCTGTTGATTGTCGGTTCACTCTAATGATTGTTTCTTTTGCTGTACAGAAGCTCTGGAGTTTAATTAGGTCCCATTTGTCTATTTTGGCTTTTGTTGCCAATGCTTTTGATGTTTTAGTCATGGAGTCCTTGCCTATGCCGATGTCCTGAATGGTTTTGCCTAGGTTTTCTTCTAGGGTTTTTATGGTGTTAGGTCTTATGTTTAAGTCCTTAATCCATCTGGAGTTAATTTTAGTGTAAGGTATCAGGAAGGGGTCCAGTTTCTGCTTTCTGCACATGGCTAGCCAGTTTTCCCAACACCATTTATTAAACAGGGAATCCTTTCCCCATTACTTGTTTTTATCAGGTTTGTCAAAGATCAGATGGTTGTAGATGTGTGGTGTTACCTCCAAGGCCTCTGTTCTGTTCCACTGGTCTATATCTCTGTTTTGGTACCAGTATCATGCTGTTTTGATTACTGTAGCCTTGCAGTACAGTTTGAAATCAGGTAGCATGATGCCTCCAGCTTTGTTCTTTTTGCTTAGGATTGTCTTGGCTATGCAGGCTCTCTTTTGGTTCCATATGAAGTTTAACGTGGTTTTTTCCAGTTCTGAAGAAGGTCATTGGTAGCTTGATGGGGATATCATTGAATCTATAAATTACTTTGGGCAGTGTGGCCATTTTCATGATATTGATTCTTCCTAACCATGAGCGTGTAATGTTTCTCCATCTGTTTGTGTCCTCTCTTATTTCCTTGAGCAATGGTTTGTAGTTCTCCTTGAGCAATGGTTTGTAGTTCTCCTTGAAGAGGTTCTTTACATCCTTTGCTAGTTGTATTCCTAGGTATTTTATTCTTTTTGTAGCAATTGTGAATGGCAGTTCACTCATGATTTGGCTCTCTGTTAGTCTGTTATTGGTGTATAGAAATGCTTCTGATTTCTGCACATTGATTTTGTATCCTGAGACTTTGCTGAATTTGCTTATCAGTTTCAGGAGATTTGGGGCTGAGATGATAGGGTCTTCTAAATATACAATCATGCCATCTGCAAATAGAGACAATTTGACTTCCTCCTTTCCTAACTGAATATTCTTTATATGTTTTTCTTGCCTAATTGCTCTGGCTAGAATTTCCAATACTATATTGAATAGGAGTGGTGAGAGAGGACATCCTTGTCTAGTGCCAGATTTCAAAGGGAATGCTTCCAGTTTTTGCCCATTCAGTATGATATTGCCTGTAGATTTGACATAAATAGCTTTTATTATTTTGAGATATCCTTCGATGCTTAGTTTATTGAGAGTTTTAGCAAACAAGGCTGTTGAATTTTGTCGAAGGCCTCCTCTGCATCTATTGAGATAATCATGTGATTTTTGTCTTTGGTTCTGTTTATGTGGTGGATTACATTTATAGACTTGCATATGTTGAGCCAGCCTTGCATCCCCAGATGAAGCCTACTTGATCATGATGGATAAGCTTTTTGATGTGCTGTTACGATGTTTTGCCAGCGTTTTATTGAAGATTTTTGCATTGATGGACATCATGGATATTGGCCTGAAGTTTCCTTTTTTGTTGAGTCTCTGCCAGGTTTTGGTGTCAGGATGATGTTGGTCTCATAAAATGATTTGGAAAGGATTCTCTCTTTTTGGATTGTTTGGAATAGCTTCAGAAGGAATGGTACCAGCTCCTTTTTATACACCTGGTACAATTCAGCTGTGAACCTGTCTGGACCTGGATGTCTTTTGGTAGGTAGGCTATTAATTGCTGCCTCAACTTCAGCCCTAGTTATTGGTCTGTTCAATGTTTCAACTTCTTCCTGGTTTAGGCTGGGGAGGGTGTAGATGTCCAGAAATTTATCCATTTTTTTTCCAGGTTTACTGGTTTATGTGCATAGAGTTGTTTGTAGTAATCTCTGATGGTAGTTTGTATTTCTGTGGAATCAGTGATGATATCCCCTTTTTCGTTTTTTATTGCATCTATTTGATTCTTCTCCCTTTTATTTTTTATTAATCTGGCTAGTGGTCTGTCTATTTTGTTGACCTTTTTAAGAAACCAGCTCTTGGATTTGTTGATTTTTTGAAGGGTTTTTTTGTGTGTGTGTCTCTATTTCCTTCAGTTCTGCTCTGATTTTAGCTATTTCTTGTCTTCTGCTAGCTTTTGAGTATTTTTGATCTTGCTCCTCCAGCTCTTTCAATTTTGATGATAGGATATTGATTTTAGATCTTTGCTCACTTCTCTGGTGGGCATTTATTCCTATAAATTTTCCTCTAGACACTGCTTTAAATGTGTCCCAGAGATTCTAGTATGTTGTGTCTTTGATCTCGCTGGTTTCAAAGAATATCTTTATTTCTGCCTTCATTTCCTTGTTTATCCAGTTGACATTCAGGAGCAGGTTGTTCTGTTTCCATGAAGTTGTGCAGTTCTGAGTTAGTTTCTTAATTTTGAGTTCTAATTTGATTGCACTGTGGTCTGAGAGACTGTTTGTTATAATTTCCGTTCTTTTGCATTTGCTGAGGAGTGATTTACTTCCAATTATGTGGTCATTTTTAGAGTAGGTGCAATGTGGTGCTGAGAAGAATGTATATTCTGTGGATTTGGGGTGGAAATTTCTGTAGATGTCTATTAGGTCCACTTGATCCTGATCTGAGCTCAAGTCCTGGATATGCTTGTTAATTTTCTGTCTCATTGATCTGTCTAATATTGACAGTGGAGTGTTAAAGTCTCTCACTATTATTGTGTGGGAGTCTAAGTCTCTTTGTAGGTCATTAAGAACTTACTTTATGTACCTGAGTGCTCCTGCATTGGGTTCATATATATTTAGGATCATTAGCTCTTCTTGATGCATTGATCCTTTAACTATTATGTAATGCCCATCTTTGTCTCTTTTGATCTTTGTTGGTTTAAAGTCCATTTTTTCAGAGACTAGGATTGCAACCTCCTCTTTTTTTTTTTTTTCTCTCCATTTGCTTGGTAAATCTTCCTCCATCCCTTTATGTTGAGCCTATGTGTATCTTTGCAAGTGAGATGGGTTTCCTGCATACAGCACACTGATGGGTCTTGACTTTTTATCCAATTTGCCAGTCTGTGTCTTTTGATTGGGGCATTTAGCCCATTTACATTTAAGGTTAATATTGTTATGTGTGAATTTGATCCTGCCATTTGATACTACCTGGATGTTTTGCCCATTAGTTGATGCATTTTCTTCATTGTGTCCATGGTCTTTACCATTTGGTATGTTTTTGAAGTCGCTGGTACTGGTTGTTCCTTTCCATATTTAGTGCTTTTTTCAGTAGCTCTTGTAAAGCAGGCCTGGTGGTGACAAAATCTCTGAGCAATTGCTTGTTCATAAAGGATTTTCTTTCTCCTTCGCTTATGAAGCTTAGTTTGGCTGGATATGAAATTCTAGGTTGAAAGTTCTTTTCTTTAAGGATGTTGAATATTGTCCTCCACTTTATTCTGGCTTGAAGGGTTTCTGCCAAGAGATCCGCTGTGAGTATGATGGGCTTCCCTTTGTGGGTAACCCGACCTTTCTCTCTGGCTGCGCTTAGCATTTTTTCCTTCATTTCAACCCTGGCGAATCTGAAAATTATGTGCCTTGGGGTTGTTCTTCTTGAGGAATATCATTGTGGTGTTCTCTGTATTTCTTGGACTTGAATGGTGGCCTGCCTTGCTAGGTTGGGGAATTCTCCTGGATAATACCCTGTAGAGTGTTTTCCAGCTTGGATTCATTCTCTCTGTCACATTCAGCTACACCTATCAAACGTAGATTAGGTCTTTTCATATAAGCCCATATTTCTTGGAGGCTTTGTTCATTTCTTTTCACTCTTTTTTCTCTATTCTTGCCTTCTCATTTTATTTCGTTGAGTTGATCTTCAGTCTCTGATATCCTTTCTACTGCTTGGTCAATTCATCTACTGAAACTTGTGTATGCTTCACGAAGTTCTCGTGCTGTGTTTTTCAGCTCCATGAAGTCATTTATATTCTTCTCTAAGCTGTTTATTCTAGTTAGCATCTCATCTAACCTTTTTTCAAGGTTCTTAGTTTCTTTGCATTGGGTTAGCACGTGTTCTTTCAGCTCTGAAAAGTTTGTTATTACTCACCTTCTGTAGCCTGTTTCTGTCAATTCATCAGATTCATTCTCCATTCAACTTTGATCCCTAGCTGGTGAGGAGTTGTGATCCCTTGGAGGAGGAGAAGCATTCTGGTTTTTGGTGTTTTTGTCCATTTTGCACTGGTTTCTTCCCATCTTAGTGGCTTTATCTAACTGTGGTCTTTGTAGTTGGTGACTTTCAGATGAGGTCTCTGTGTGGACGTCCTTTGTGTTGATGTCAAATATATTTCTTTCTGTTTCTTAGTTTTCCTTCTAACAGTAGGCCCCTCTGCTGCAGGATTGCTGGAGGGCCACTCCAGACCCTTCTTGCCTGGGGATCACCCATGGGGGCTGCAGAACAGTAAGGGTTGCTGCCAGTTTCTTCTTCTGTTATCTTCATCCCAGAAGCATACCAGCCAGACATCAGCCTGAACTCTCCTTTATGAGGTGTCTCTTTGGGTGTACAGGGGGCAGGGAGCTTCTTGAGGAGAGAGTCTGTCCCTTATAGGAACTCAAGTGCTGTGCTGTGAGCTCTGTTGTTCTGTGCAGAGCTGCTGGGCAGGTACCTTTAAGTCTGCTGCAGTGTAACTCATAACCACCTCTTTTCCCAGGAGCTCTGACCTAGGAAAGTCAGCTTTATTTTAATTTCCTGATGTACTGCTGCCTTTTTTCAGAGATGCCCTGCTCTGCCCGGAGTAGTCTAGCCATAGTCTGCCAGTAGAGGCATTGCTGAGCTGCTGCAAACTTTGCCAAGCTGCTGTGTGAACTGCCTCTGTACTGGCGGACTGCCTTGGTAATGGTGGATACCCTTCCCCCCACTGAGCTGGACCATCCCAGGTACAGCTGCACTTGTTGCAAAATTCTCAGTCCAGAGCATTTCAGATTGCTTGTTTTGTGGGGGTGGTACCCACTGAGCCAGATTGCCTGGCCCCCTGTCTCAGTCCCCTCCCTTTCAGTTGAATGGGCAGCTCTGTGTCCCAGGCATTCCAGGTGCCAGTTGAAATGGCCACCCAGATTTGTTTGAGTTTCTGTGCACCAACCTGCGGCACCAGCCATGCTGAAAACTTGTGGTGCTTTTTGGCCCAGGAATGTCGTGGTCTGTGGGCAGTGAAAACTTGTTTGGAAATGTGATGAGCACTCACCCTCTGCGTTGTTCTTGCTGGGAATTGACCTGATTTGGCTATCTTTGATCAAACCCACATTTTCTTTATCAAGTCTATTGTTGATAGGTATTTGGGTTGATTTCTTGTCTTTGCTATTGTGAGTAATGATGCAATTAACATGTTTATGCATGTAATGTTTATAATAGAATTATTTATATTCCTTTGGGTATATACCCAGTAATCATCCATACAATTCTTTATATGGGATGTTTTGTCTGGTTCAGATATCAAGGTGATATTGATCTCATAGAATAAATTGAGAAATGTTTTCTCCTCATATTTTTTGTGAAAATAAAACTCAAAAAACAACAGGTGCTGGCAATGCTGTGAAGGAAAAGTAAAGTCTATACAATCTTGGTGGAAACATAAGTTAGTTCAACCACTGTGGGAAGTAGTTTGGAGATTTTTTTACCCAAAAGAATATAAATCATTCTGTTACAAAGATACATCCAAGCATATCTTCATTGTAGCAGTATTCACAATAGCAAAGACGTGGAATCAACCCAAATGCCCATCAGTGATAGATAGGATAAAGAAAAGCTGGTGCATATACATCATGAAATACTGTGCAGCTACAATATGGAATACTATGCTGGCATACTATGCAGCCATGAAAAGAAATGACATCATGTCTTTCACAGGAACATGGATAGAGCTGGAAGCCATTATCCTCAGCAAACTAATGCAGGAACAAAGAAAACCCCAAACACTTCATGTTCTCACTTAAATTTGGAGCTGAACAATCAGAACACATGGAAAAAGCAATGGGAACAACACACACTGGGGCCTGTTAAGGGGTCAGGGCAAGGGAGGGCATCGGAAGAATAGCTAATGGATGCTGGGCTTAATTAGTACCTAGATGATTGATTAATCTGTGCAGCAAACCATCATGGCAAACATTTACAAAATGTTTACATCCTGCACATGTATACAAGAACTTAAAATAACTTGAAGGAAGAAAAAGAAAATACTTAGAACTAATAGGGGAGGAAGAAATACTTCCAAACTCATTTTACAAGAGTAACATTACCCTGATACCAAAACCAGGCCACGACACATAAAACAAAAGAAAATATCGCTCAATATGATTGATGAATATTGATGCAAATTTCCATAACAAAACACTAGCAAGCCAAATTCAACAACACATTAAAAATATCATTCATCATGACCAAGTAAGATTTATCCAAGAGATGCAAGATTTGTTCAAGCAAATCAATTAATTTGATACACTGTAATAACAGAAGAAAGGACAAACAACATACAATTATTTCAATTGATGCTGAAAAAGCATTTAGTAAAATTCAAAATACCTTCATCATGAAAAATTTCTAAAACCCAGGTACAGAAAGAACATACTTCAACATAATAAAAGCCATTTACAACTGACTCACAGCTAATATTATACTAAGTGGGGAAAAACTAAAACCCTCTCCTCTAAGATCAGGGTGTCCACTTTCAACACTGTTATCCAACATAGTGTTGGAAGTCCAAGGCAGAGCCATTAGACAAGATAAAGAAATAAAGGGGATCCAGATTGGAAAGAAAGATGTTAAATTATCCTTGTTTGCAGATTCTGTGATCCTTTATCTGGAAAAACCTAAACTCCACCAAAAAACTTTTAGACCTGATTAATAAATTCAGTAACATTGCAAGATACAAAAATTAATATACAAAATTTAGTAGCATTTCTACATGCCGATGGTTAGCAATATGAAGAATAAATCCAGAAAATTATTTTATATACAATAGCTACAAATAAAATTATATACCTAGGAATTACATTAACCAAAGAAGTAGAAGACCCTTACAATGAAAACCATAAAACATCAATGTAAAATATTAAAGAAGATGCAAAAAAATATTAAAAATTTGTTTATGGATTGGAAGAATCAATATTGTTAACATGTCTATACTATCTAAAGTAATCTACAGATTCAATGCAGTCCTTATAAAGATACCATTGACATTCTTCACAGAAATAATAAAAAGAAATCCTAAAATGTGTATAGAACAACAAAAGATCTAAAATAGCCAAAACTATCCTGAGCAAAAGAACAAAACTGTAGGAATCACATTACTTGACTTTAAATTTCATTACAGAGCTGTAGTTATCAAGATGTCATAGTGCTGGCATAAAAACAGACACATAAATCAATGGAACAGTTTACAAAACCCAGACATAAATCCATACATCTACAGTGAACTCATTTTTGACAATGGTACTAAGAACATACATACATTTGTGAGAGGACATTCTCTTCAGTAAATGGTACTGAAAATAAACTCGATATCCATATGCAAAAGGATGAACCTAGACCCCTACCTCCTGCCATATACAAAAATCAACTCAAAACCAAAGACTTAAATCAAAAACCTTAAAACATGGAATTCTTACAAGAAATGAAGAAACTCTCCAGTCTTTTAGACTAGGCAAATATATTTTGAGTAACACTCCATAAGCATGGGCAACCAAAGCAAAGTGGACAAATGGGATTACATCATGTTAAAAACCTTCTGCACAGCAAAAGAAACAACAAACAGATTCACAGAGTGAGTAAAAATTTGCAAACTGTCCGTCTGACAATGTGTCAAAAACCATATCTATAAAGAGCTCAAGTTACTCTAAAGGAAACAATCTAATCTAATTAAAACATGGGCAAAAGATCTGAATAGACATTTCTCAAAAAAAAGACATGGAAATGGCAAACAGGTGTGTGAAAAGGTGCACAACAGTGTCATTAGAGAAATGCAGATCAAAACTACAATAAGATATCATGTCATGCTAGGTAAAATGATTTTTATCTATTAGTCAGGGAATAACAAGAGCTAGCAAGGATGTGGCAAAAAGGAACCCTCATATACGGTTGGGGGAAATTTAAGTTAGTACAACCACCCTGAAGAACAATTTAGGTTCTTCAGAAAACTAAAATTAGAGCTACCATATGATCTAGCTCAAAATATAAAGTTCCACTGCTGGGTATATACTCAAAAGAAAGGAAATCTGTGTATCAAAGATATCTGCACTTCTATATTTATTGCATACTATTCACAATAGCCAAGATTTGGAAGCAAACTAAGTTTTTATGAAGAGATAAATGAATGAAGAAAATGTAGTACTTATTCATAGTAGAATACTATTCAGCCATAAAAAAGAATGAGATTCTGTCATTGGCAACAACATGGATAGAACTGGAGGTTATTAAATTAAATAAAATAAGTGAGGTGCAGAAAGCCAAGAATCACATGTTCTCACTTATCTGTGGGAGCTAAAAAATAAAATAATTGAACTCAATGAAACAGAAAGTTGAAGAATGATTACTAGAGGCTGAGAAGCATAGTGTGGCATGGGGGAATTTGGGGAGTGTCAATGGATACAAAAAGAGAAAGAATAATCACATGGGGTATATGTGGACATAAAGATGGGAACACTGGGATCAATAAGAGGGAGGGTGGGAGTAGAGGGTCAAGGGTTGAAAAACTATCATGTACTATGCTCACAACTTGAATGACAGAAATAATTGTCACCAAAACTACAGCATCGTGTAATATACCCAGGTCATAAAGTTACACATATACCCCTTGATGGAAAATAAAAGTTCAAATTATGAAAATAATAAAGTCAATACCAATAGAAGATACTCTTACTGTTTTCATGGAATGAAGGCATTTAAACTAGCAATTATTGAAAACTTTTCAATGTCTCTTTTTGATTAAAAAAATGGGATGTAATAAGAAAAAATTTAGATTTTGGAGCATTTCAGATTTTGAATTTTTGTATAGGAATTTAGACATTTAGAACTAGACACCTTGACCAGAATGGAGCTTCAGTACTCCTCTTCAACCTTTTCAAACCCCCAACGTGCGCACACACACACACTTGCCCACAGGCATTCATACAATCTACTTCTTTTAATGTTCTAGGAAGAGATAGACACATCTTGTCAATGTCACTCAGTGATGAGCATCTGTGCCCTACTATCTGGAAGCTCAAATGAAAATCAGACCTTAAAAGAGAAAGTCTGTGAATCTTTTATTGTTGTAGACTCTTAAACCAGAAAAACCGCAACAAATACAGCAAAACAAATGACAAAAGCAAAAAGTACTTGTGCCTACAATAAGTATAGCAATATACATATGTAAGCATTGAATGATCCTTCTCAGGGTTTTCAAAATCTGCTGCTAGATCTGATAGCCATGAAGGATACAGGCAAATTAGGGTCCACTCATTCTCTCTTCAGAGCAAAATGTAAATGGTTGTCTTCTAGGGGCTGTGGGTCATAACAGATTATATCTGGCTCCCAGATTTATCCACTCTTCAAGGAACCTCAAAACTTTTTTGGAAAGAAGTTACTGTTTATTGGAAAATAAACATGTCCAGATCTGCTTTCTATGTTTTTGACTGCAATAGTCTAGCATCCAGAGTAGTTAAGTGGAAAAAGCATCTGTAGCCCACCTTTCAAACATTTTTTCTTGTCATTGGACCAGGAATATTCTTGCAAATGTCTAATAACTGTCATAGTAAAAAGACGGCTCCCTGTGAGATGTTGCCAAGAAATATTATCTGTGAATAAACCACATCAAAATCTCAACACAGTATCTTGCCTCAAGAAAGACAGGAAATGCTGTTTATTTTAAGTCAGCTAAGGCATGAAATGAAATTCACTCTGTTTTCTATACACTACATTGTATTTTTAGTGAATATATTCAAAGTTCAGTGAGTATATTTTTACTGATACTTGACAAGCATATGGTATATGGTGCAGATATTAGGGTGTCATAGTCCCTGAGTTCAAGAAGTAATCAATTTAGTAGAGAGTAAGAGAAAGGTAAAAGGGGGTGGAGAGGATAACTAGACCATGGAAAATAAATACTTAAATGTGCATCTCAAGAGTGGTATTTATGGACTGTGATTTAAGTTAATTATAAGCTCTGAAATGCAATGGCCTCATCTATAAAGGGGTTGGTAATAATTCATACACAAAAGACATATGAAGAACCACAAGTGTATGGGATAATAGAGGATATATAATATTCAATCTCTATAGGGTAATTCTATTAATAGCTTCTCAATTTATATACTTCAAAAGCAATTTTAATTAGAATTAAACAGTATTCACCAAAAATATTTACACAAAATGTTAACTAAATACAAAAATTGTACAACAGAACAAAAGTACAAATTTAGAATGGATTGATGAGGAAAAAATTACATAATATTAGGGGAAAAAGGTTCTTATGGAGAAGAGAAATATTAGAGAAAAATAATTATTACATAGTTGACAGCTGTAATGAAGGCATATAAATATTATACAAAGGAAGGTGTAAGGGAAAAGCAGTAGCAATAGCTCTGTATATAATCATGAACACTTTTTTAAATACCATTGACTTTTAGTAAGAGGTAATGGTAATAAAATATATTGAGTAATAAATTAAAATGCTAATTAGAACTCTGGCTGTCTCAGTTAAAAAAAGGTTTAACTAAGTCTTGTTCCAACTAAAGAAAGTACGAGATAGGATGGAGACAGGTATCTCTGCAAATGTTTTGTGAGACTAAGGGAGTAGGTGGTTATTTTTCATCAGGAGAGCACCACGATGTGGCTGGAATTTACAGAGTGAAATGTGGAACTAGGTGTAATATGGAAGTTATAAATAAATTGGATTTTCTGATAGTCATCTGGAAATGAGGGGTAAGGAAAGTGAAAGAAAAGAAAGAGACAGAAATCAGCAAGATTGATGTTGAGAAACCAGTGACTTACAAAGGGCTACAGAGACATATACAAATGTCATATGGAAGGCTAGGATCAAAGTATTTTAAAGAACAGTTCCATCTAATATTAAAGTCTCCTAATTCACTCAAGATGGAAATGAGTTTTTTGTGTGGTATCATTGTTTTTTATCATGGAAAAAATTAATTCTACCTTAGGACATGGTCAGAACAATGTGGAAGCAGTCTGTCTCCTCAGGGACAGTGTCTCATTATTGACAATATGTAATTTAACTATTTGAGCAGAGACAAGACCCTCAGGCCATAGGTGACCATGAAATTGCAAGACCTCAGAAAACTGTCAAACATGGTAGATCAAAAGATTCAAATAAGTTCCATTTTAATCTTGATAAGGAAAGTAACTGAGTTAAATTACAAAGTAGATACTACTTTAATTATAGTTAACTATGGCCCTAAGCAGCTCCCAGATTGACTTTTTCTTTTAGCTGAGTGATTTGGGGGCCCCAAGATTTATTTTTCTTTTCATATCCCCCACCCTTTGTAAAAAATCTTTTGGAGAAAGCATTTTAGAAGAAAATGAGTCTCTGGTCTAGATTTCATCTGATCTCTCATGGCTAGGACAGTTTATTCCTACACAACTATGTCCCAAAACCTCATTTTTAGTAGGTTGTGCAGTCACATGTCCTATGAAGAGAAAATAGGGGGAAGAAGAGAGGAAAAACAACAAAAAAACAAAGAATACTCCTGGAAAATTCATATGGGTCACATGACTCTGAAGTCTGTTCATCAGTAGGTGGTTATGAAAGTGGCTTGTATATATAAATAGGTGGCTGTTATTTTCTTCTGAAGTGTAAGTTTTCTAGTTTTGGTTCACAGGGCTTTAAGAAAGCACAGCTTAGTTTCCAGTGACTTTCAATTAGAAAGACACTGAAAAAAAGAAAAAAAAATGGAAAAAATTATTTTGAAGACTTATAGCCAAGAAAAAATTAGAATTCAGTCCAAACTGTAGAAATAACAAAAATTGAAAAACATTAGGCAAGATTAGAATCTAACAAGGGTGCTTTAGTTTTTGATACATAATTTTCCTCTCCCAGTTTCCTATTTTTGTTAAAGACAAATCTTAGTAGGACTGGTTTGCTTCATTATATTTGGCTTATTTATTTGTATACAGTGTAGCAATAATAATTATTTTTTACATAGATTTTTAAACTGGCTTTGATGGAACTTTGTTACATAGAAGGAATTTCAGATAAGACATTTTAAAGCTGATCCCAGCCATAGATATGTGCCATCAAATATCTATGAGTTGGGTGATCATCTTTTCTTGAAGTTCTAAGATACACTTGGGGCTCCTGGACCTGTCTGAAAGTGACATTCTTTACTTACCACAAGTTAGGGACCCTGTACAGGAACAGTGTGGACAAAGGGCTTATTGGCTCCTGAAGTCAAGTTTGATCCCTTAAAGGAAAGCACACCATCCCAGTGAAAGCCTTGGTAAAATAACCAATTCCTCCAGTTGTGTCTTGTTACAAATGAAAACAGATTCTTATTGTACTTATGCAAATAACTGTATTGCCATAAGTTAAGAATACTCACAAATAGTTTCCAATTTCTGGAGAAATCAGGTAGAGAGAAACAAATATGCTCTAATTGTTTTCATAGGAATATACTAAATTGTTAAAAGCTGTCAATATCTCAAAAAAAAAAAAAGGTTTTAAGACTCTGAAAAACAAAACATGAATCAGCAAACATTTTAAGCAAAAAGTTAAAAAAGTATTAATTCAGCCTATGCAGTTAATTCTGTTCTGCTTGATATCACAAAATAGGGTTGCAAGTCATTGTAAAGTAATTCATTTAACCAAAGTGATAACTCAAGGATTTTTTTAAAAAGCAAAAACCTTTATTCTTTGAGAGAGGAGACTTAATTTTCCAAACAAGAAGCCCTAATAAAAACAGAATAAAGCCAATTAATTTTTTCTTCAAAATTTGTAAACAATCTATAAAGTTTAATCTCCATCATAAAATATAACATGCATAATTCTTTTATAACCTTTATAACCTTAATTAAGGAGTAGGTTAATGCTTCAAGAAAACCTTGTTAATCTGACACAGGGGTTCATATGCTGGTCTTGCATCAGTGTGTCTTTGACATTAATGATTAAGTTATAGAGAAATTGAATTTATTTTATCTTTCAAAAGCATCCCTTATAATCTTATGCATCCACCTTTTCCGTGAGTCCTTGGGCCCTGAGGAGTTGAATGGCTTTAATTTCTGGCCCTGTGTCTTAAGAATGCAGTTTATTTTTATTGGCATCTTCTACATGGCCTGAAGGTGAAGCTCTAATTGTTGTCAGTGTTTCAGATTTCATATGACTTGGGGTCCTTTTTAGACCCAAGAGTCAAAGCCCAATATCTCAATGTCACAAATACTTTAAAAATCACATACCGAAAAATACATGGATGTAATAACCTTAACAAAAAAGAAAATAATCTCAGTTATTTTTCAAAGAAAACCAAAACTTGATAATAATGCGATACCTTGATTATATTAACATTTTTGTTTTTTTCTTATAAATCCTCTTATTGTGGCTTACATTGACCATTCATATCATACTTGTACTTTTTTGTTTGTCCTGAATATCCCTCCTTCTTATACATCCATTTTATTTTAGGGCTAAATTTAATAATATAAGATTCTCATATAAAATTATTACCCTTTAAGCTTTCTTACCACAAAAAAACCCTCTTTATTTTTATAACTTTCTTTACATTTCTTTTTATTTGTTGGTTTCTTTTACCTTGTTTTATACATAACCCCTATGTAAGCTTTGAATTAGACAAAACTTGTTCAACTTTTTTTTTTTTTTTAGAAAGAACACACTTGGTTTTCCTACAATATATATTTATTGGAAAATACCCTAATAATGAAATATCTATTATTTAATTTAATATAACTTTATATTCTAAATTAAGAAAAGTTTGCCTACAAGTATTTATTTTATTACATTTATCTTATTTTATTTTAATTGTTTACTAAGATTATTTATGAAAACTGTGATAGTCATAATTAAAGTTATGGAACCACCATTTGCAAAAATATAACTGAGGTAGTGAAAAAGATATAACCTAACTGACTCCATCTTGCTTCTAACCTCCAAGCTTTCCTTGTTCACTCCTGGACTTTAGGAGTAACTTAGTTTATACTTTAGTTTTGAAACAAAAGTGATACTAGCTCTTTCCCAAAACAAATCTTTTTACTGCCTGTGGACAAGACTGCCTGAAGCCACAAGATTAGAAGTCATGGTAATATTACTAAATTTAAGATGCAACTATTTTTATTAAACCTATATTAATGTCTTACTTATTAAAAGTTTTGAACTTAGTTGATAGTTTTGTAACCCCTATGCCAATTTTTTATACATTCTAGTATTTGGCAGGGAGAAGTATGAAATTTACTGATTAATAAATGCAAACCAAAAATGTATGCTGGGAATTCTTAAAATCAAAGCTAATATTACTTTACCAATCATTTTAAAGCTAGCTTATTTATTAAAGATTTTACTTAAGTTACATAAACTTGAAAAAGCATTTGACTATTCTTTCCTTTTTTCCTGATAACATATTTAATTTAAATGATTTTATTTTTCTTTAATCCAATTAATTACATATTTTCAGTAATGAAACATGTACACAACACACACATACATTGACATATTAGGCATGCTGATGGAAGTAGATTTTATCAATTTATGAAGACTTCTTTTTTTTCCTGTCATAGAATTTTAGATTCTTGATAACCTGTTTTACAAACCTATGCAGTTATTAGCTAATTAGCCTTAAATTTACATATGAAAGGAAACAATTCAGTTGAAAATTAAATAGCAAAATATAAAAGTCTGTTGGTAATACAGGGAGATGCTTTTATAGTGCCCTCATTTTTTTTAAACAAAGCCATTTCTGAGTGTCTAAACAGCATGCTTCTTTAAAAACCCAAGAGTAGCCTCTGTTGCAAAAACTATTTTAGTCAAAAACTCTGGTGAAAACAGAATTCAGTAAACTGAGAACACAGAAAAAAACACTTTTGCATAAAAAAGATAAGATCTTAGAGAGAATAACAAACAATCGAAAACAAAAACAGAAACAGAAACAAAAACATGTAGGCCTTTTTAATACAAACATTCACTCATGCACACATACACACACATCCTGCATGTTAGCCTTTTAATTAAACTCACTTTTAACCATTGAGGTCCTTAAAAAAAATCTTTTTAAATCTCATTACTGTATTTCAACTATGACAAAATGCTTCTCTTATTTCTTTGGAGGGGAAGATTCCATACTCATGGGCTAGAAGGTTTGAAGCTGGTCAAATCCCATAAGGGAAAGAATGGAAATACAACAAAACCTCAACGAGACAGAAATAAACAATAAAAGCAGTTAAGCAAATCTAACAATGATCATGCAAATTATATGATTTCTGAGTGCTCTAAGTGTAAGCAGAAATTCACATCAGCTGGTTGTTAATGTTAACTTTAGTTGTTTAAAAAGCATTTACAAGACAGATTCCCAAACCAGTTTTTTACCTAGCGATGCATCTCAGGCAATAGACTGCTCTCTCCGTAATTCTAACAGCAGGAAAAAACAACAAAAACTTATCCGTTGGAAGTAAGCTCAAACTCCATAAAGGAGTTACCTGCCTTCCGTCATCATGGAAACAGAAAGATTTACATTCTTTGTTGAAAGCCAGTAAAACTCATAAAAAAAAAAAAAAAAAGTAGGGGGAGTTGTACAGCAAAATAAGCATTAGGTCTCAACCAAATTTTGGGAGATCAGGAACTCTCCGGAGAGAGTGCTGTCAGACTTCAGCAAATTGTCCAGTTGCTTGTGCCATAAAGTTAGCTCATGCTGCTACCAAGCACAGATAAGAGATTTGTCAGAGGTCAGGGCATTTCCACTCAGAGTCCCTACATACTTACCAAAATTTGAACCCTGAAAATTTGAAACAGGTTTCAGTTAATTTACAAAGTTTATTTGCCAAGGTTGAGGATGCGTGCCCATGACATAGACTCAGGAAATCCTGATGACATGTGCCCAAGGTGGTTGGGGCACAGCTTTCTTTTATACATTTTAGGGAAACATGAGATATCAATCAATATATGTAAGAAATACGTTAGTTCAGTCTGAAAAGGCAGGATAACATGAAGCAAAGGCAGGAAAACTCCAAGTGGGGAAGGGGCTCCCTTGTAACAGGTGAAAGACAAAATTACATTCTTTTGAGTTTTTGATTAGCTTTCCCAAAAGAGGCAATCAAAATGAATGTATTTCAGTGAGAAGAGGGGTGACATAAAATAGAATGGGAGGCAGGTTGGCCCTAAGCAGTTTCCAGCTTGACATTTTCCTTTAACTTAGTGATTTGGGGACCCCAAGATTTATTTTCCTTTCATAGCTTCTTACTACTACCAATTGCCAAGTGAACCACATTCTCCTCATAACTTGTATTCCATATTTATTAATGTGTTTGCTCTGTCATTAATTCACATGCTCATCCACACATACTTCCCAGTCACAATCTCTTCAAAAATTCTTAGTTTCTAACCCTCAAATTCTAACAACATCCAAGCATCAAAGACTTAAGTTTGAATATAGAACTGTCAACAAAAAGAGAAAAAGAGTCAAACTCTATAAAATACTTGAACAGATTTATTGTGAACCAAATATGAATGACCATGTCCCATGACACAGGAGGTCCTGAGAACATGTGCCTGAGGTGGTTGGGGTACAGCTTGGTTTTATACATT
Source organism: Cacajao melanocephalus (assembly GCA_963573385.1). Lineage (NCBI taxonomy): Eukaryota > Metazoa > Chordata > Mammalia > Primates > Pitheciidae > Cacajao > Cacajao melanocephalus. The sequence goes on along the minus strand of CAUYLG010026068.1, from coordinate 59,967 downwards.
TTAGGGAGGCATGAGACATCAATCAAATACATTTAAGAAATACAATTGTTTGGTCCAGAAAGTTGGCACATCTCAAAGTGAGTGGCTTCCAGGCTATAGGTAAATTTTAAAGTTTTCCGGTTGACAATTGGTTGAGATTGTCTAAAGACTTAGGACTGATAGAAAGAAAATGTTCAGGTTAAGATAAGAAATTGTGGGAAGTCTTATAATGGCTGGTTTTAGAGACGATAGATGACAAATGTTTCCTATTCTGACCTTTAAAAGTTGCCAGACTCTAGTTAATTTCCTCAGAATTGGGAGGGCCTAGGAAAAAAAACTATCTATGTTAATGGAGATTCTTTGCAGATGCAAATTTTCACCCACAAAGAACAGCTTCACAGGGCCACTTCAAAATGTGGCAAATAAACATATATTGGGGTAAAATATTTTGACTTTCCTCTTTGTCACATAATGTTATGTCAGAGTAAGAATCAATAGTAAGTCACAATATTCGAGTTTAATAAAATCCACTTGATGAGAATTTGTGGTTTGTAGGGTATAACTTCACAGACCCTTTAGATAGGAATTTGGGCAAGATAAAAAAATCAGAGTTTGGTCCTCAAAACAAATACCTATCAACCACCTATACAATTCACAGAAGCCACAATCTTAAGTATTGACAGTACCTGGTTTTTGACGTTAAAAGACAGGAATAAAGAAACTGAAAAATCCTGGATGCATACAGATGAAGTCTATAGTTGACTAGTTCTTATCTCTAGTCTTCAGAACACCATAATTTTGATTTCATTCGAAGTAAAACATGGACAGTTAAATAACATTTACAGTTTGACAATTATAAGAGTTATTCATATGTCGAACAGAAAAATGAACCTATTCCATTAGGGCACCAACTAAAAATATGAAGAAAATTTTTAATCTGGTACTTTCTAGAAGATTATTGTAGCCAATAAATGATTTAATCTGTACTCAAATAAGTTAGGGCTGAAATCTAGTATTAGGTGTTACACATTTTTGGGAAACAATTTCTCTAGCAGCTTTTAAAAATTATTATTAAACAGAAAATTATAGCAACTTAGGTTCTTGGCCTCTCAACCCTCAAGAATAGGAAACGGGACCTCAGTGTTGCAGTGTTACAGCTCGGGTAGGACTCATGGACCCAAAGAGTGTGTAGTAGTGCAGTTTATTAGGCAGAGCAAAAGGACAGCTTCCACACCAACATGGGCATCTAGAAGGGGTGCTGCTGCAGGCTTGGGAGGCTGGAGATTATATCCTTGAGTTATTCCCTCCCCATTCTTGTTCTCGTCCAATGAGAGGGATTCTCTTAAACTTTCTCTGGATTAATTGATCTTTGAATCTTTTACTGGATTGGTTACTGTTTTCAAACCCTGTGTCAAGGAGCCTCCCCTCCAGGGCCCAGAGGGGAAAAAGTACTTGCCCTTAAACAAAGGCCCTAAGAGCCAGAGTCAGGAAAACTGGAGACAAAGCCCCTAGCCAGCCAGAGGCGGAAGAAGTCCTGCGATGGAAACAAAGCCCCTAGCTGACTTGGGAAGATGCTCTAATACAGTCCTTCAAAAGGGGTTACAACTACCTTATATAAACCTTCTTTAAACATCTTAAATTTTATAATTCTGTTAACCTGTATGTTTTTATGTTCTGATCTCAGGAACTCTTTTTTACCAGCAGACCATTTTACCTTTTCTGGTGAAAAGGGTTAGGGTTCCCAGCAGGGAGTTGCATCTGTAAGACCTATGAGGGACAGCAAATTTGATAAGGCTTCTTAAACAGCCCTATGGTTCTGTGGGAGGGGCATCCATGTAAAAGGGGCTTCATTAATTCCCAAATTTACCATGACCTGGGTAATAGGCATATTCCGTGGGAGGATATAAACCCAGTCCAGGATGGTTTGGGTATGAATCATATTAACTGCTTCATCTGGTATTTTATAAGGTGAGTTGGACAATCCCCTTCTCAAGGAAAACAGACCCTACAAGGGCATTATCCAACCCACTAGGCTGATTGCTTTCTCAAGCATAACACCCTGTGCATTTGGAACACATATACTTAGTGATTGTTCAGTAATGAGCTGTGGGTCCAGCATTAATCCAAACGAGCTCTTAAATTCTGTATTATTTAAAATTAAAAATTTTGTCTTTAAAATGGTTATTTTACAATCCACTACAGTAGAGGTTTTTTTTAAGATGCTGTATGATACCAATCTACAGAATGGAACAATTCCTTTATATTACACCCTCTGGCTTTTAATGGTTACTTGGTTTTACTCTTCCCCCATATCAACTATTTTCTTGGTAACTACAGGGCTCAAAGTCAACTTTTGTTGCCCTAGCTTTTTTTTTAACCCATTTTATTTTATGTGTATAATTTCCTTCACAATAAAGCAACAGTTTTTTTATTCCAAAATTAACTAACATTTTTATTTGAAAATTGACATCCTTGTGTTCTATAAAATTTCACAAGAAGCATATTTTAGGCTCTTACTATTTTACCTTTTAGTAACCTAAATTTCCAGTGAAATAAATAATCTGAGGTTTTAACATGACTTTAAGATTTTAAATTACTGGTGAGAGTTTTGAGATTAAATTTACCAAATTTATTTTACCAAAGATTACCAAAGTCATGTGAATTAAAAAGGATCTTAGCTAGCTTCTACCAATCTGATAAACACTTACATTATTTAAGTTACTTGATTAGAGCTCTTTCATATTGTTTGGTAGTAAAATATTAGTTCCACATGACACATATAAAGATAAAGATATAACAGCCATGCAGAATAAAGAGACAGGTCAAAAGTGATTTTATTTGCCTGTTTAAAAAAATTTATCTCACTTGCTTTAGATAATAAAAGTTACAAGAGCCAGTGAAAGTGAATGAGAGAGTCATCACTGAATGTCTTTTTATAAGAGAAAGAATTGAACTTCTGAGCTATCAATTTGAAAAATGTTTAAGAGACAGATTATATAATTTTAAAAATTAAAAACTTTTTGCATTTAAAGCAAGTCAAGTATTTGTAAAAATATCTTGTTTTAACTAATTATTTAGTATTGTATTAGCCTATTTTTAATATCAAAGACCCATTTCTAGAAAGACTATTATAATTTCTTCTTAATCATGGCCAACTGAATTATACAACCCCTTTAAAAATTCATTTTTAAATAAGAGCAGACACAGCAAATGGGAAAACATTTGATCTTCTAATTGATAGATTCAATGCTATTCCCATCAAACTACCATTGACATTCTTCACAGAGTTAGAAAAACTACTTCATATTTCATATGGAGCCAAAAAAGAGCCCATATAGCCAAGACAGTTCTAACCAAAACAAAAAAGCTGGAAGTATCATGCTACTTGACTTTAAACTATACCACAAGGCTACAGTAATTAAAACAGCATGGTACTGGTACCAAAACAGACATATAGACCAATGGAACAGAAGAGAGACCTGAGAAATAATACCACACATCTACAGTCATCTGATCTTCAACAAATCTGACAAAAAACAAGTAATGGAGAAAGGATTTTGGATTCAATAAATGGTACTGGGAAAACTGGCTAGCTATATGCAGAAAACTGAAACTGGACCTTCTCCTTACACATTATACAAAAGTAACTCATGATGAGTTAAAGACTTAAATATAAAACCCCAAACAATAAAAACCCTAGAAGAAAACCTAGGCAATTCAGGACATAAGCATGGGCAAAAACTTCAAGACTAAAACACCAAAAGCTATTGCAACAAAAGCCAAAATTGACAAATGGAGTCTAATAAACTAAAGAGCTTCTGCACAGAAAAAGAAAGTATCATGAGAGTGAACAGGCAATCTACAGAATGGGAGAAAATTTTTGAAATCTACCCATCTGACAAAGGTTCAATATCCAAAATCTACAAGCAACTTAAATTTACAAGAAAAAAAAATCCAAAAGTGGGCAAAGGATATGAACAGAGACTTGTCAAAAGAAGACATTTATGCAGCCAACAAACATTAAAAAAGCTCAACATCACTGGTCATTATAGAAATGCAATTCAAAAGCACAATGAGATGCCATCTCACTTCAGTCAGAACAGTTATTATTAAAAAGTCAAAAACAATAGATGCTGGTAAGGCTATGGAGAAATATAAACATTTTTAAACTGTTGGTGGGAATGTACATTAATTTAACCATTGTTGAAGACAAAGTGGCAATTCCTCAAAGATCTAGAACCAGAAATACAATTTGATCCAGCAATCCCATTACTGAACATATATCCAAAGAGATATAAATTACCCTACTATAAAGACACATGCAGATTTATGTTTATTGCAGCACTATTTACAATAGCAAAGACATGAAATCAACCCAAATGCCCATCAATGATAGACTAGATAAAGAAAATGTGATACATATACACCATGGAATATATTGCAGCCATAAAACGGAATGAGATCATGTCCTTTGCAGGAACATGAATGAAGCTTGAAGCCATCATCCTCAGCAAACTAACACAAGAACAGAAAACCAAACACTGCATGTTCTCACTAATGAGTGAGAGTTGAACAATGAGAACACATGGACACAGGGAGGAAAACAAGACACACCAGGACCTTTTGGGGGGTGGTATGAGAAGGGAGGGAAAGTAGAGGATGGGTCAATAGGTGCAGCAAACCACCATGGCACATGTATGCCTGTGTAATAAACCTGCATGTTCTGCACATATATCCCAGAACTTAAATAACAATTAAAAAACATAAAATTTGTTTTTTTACTAACCTTATTATGATTTATATAAACCATTTACAATGTGCTTAGACATTCTTTTGTCTTAAATATTCCTCTTTCTTGAACAACCCAGTTATTTGATTTCAGGACAAAAATTCACTACACAAGATGCTTTTTAATATAAAATTACTTTCCTTTTTAGTTTCTTTACATAAAATACCTTTCTACATCTTTAATTTTTCTTTACATCTCTTATTTCCTGATTCCCTTACCTTGTTTTATACATAACCCTTAAATAAGTTTTGAATTAGACAAAGATATTTACATTTAATAGGTACATTAAAAATTTTTTTCTTATAATTTTTAAATTGGCAATTACCCAGATACTTAATATCAAATAATAACCTTATATCCTAAATTATGACAAGTTTGTTTACAAGTACTTATTACATTACATTTATCTGATTAATTTAATGGTTTACCTAGACTATTTATAAAAACTATAGTAGACAATATTTAAAGTTATTTTTCTATGAGCTATTTTCATAGCTGTAATTTTCGGATATTTACTTATGTAATAAAACTTATGGTTAACTTTAGATTATTTACACCAATAACTCAGAATTTAACTGTTTTCATTAAGTCAAATGATATTTTATAAGGATGCACAAGCAAAGATCATTCTGTCTTGGGCTGAGTTTTATAGTTTGTAACCCTTAAGTCAAATCATGTAGTATTTTGTGGGAATAAACATGAAACCACTTGACTAATAAATGTAAGCAAAATGTTAACAATTCTTATGGCATTGCTAATATTATTTTATCAATAATTTTAAAGCCAGCTTATTTTTTAAAGGTTTTACTTAAATCACATGAACTTAAAAAAGCATTTGACTAGTCTTTTAAATATTTAAGATTTAAGCCAATTAATTAGAACGCTTTATGTATTTCTAGTAGTGAAACATTGTGAACAAAACACATAATATATAGACATATTGGTTATGATGATAGAAATACATCTTATAGATTCATAAAGACCTCCTTTTTTTCTGTCTTACCCTAGGCAGTTGTCAGCTAAATAGCCTTAAATTTGCATATTGAAGGAAACTCTGGTGAAAAATCAGATAGCAAAATTTACATCATAAGGTATGAAGAGAAAGTCTGATGTGCTAGAGGAAAATTAAAACAGATTTAATTGCCAATTGAATATAAATTTAGAATTTTATTATAAAGGCCTTTAAATACGTACACACACATATACAGACACACATAAGCACATGTAGTTCCCATAGCTATTGCTTCAGTGCCTTAGCCTTGAGATGAATACAAATTTACCAGCTTGTAAAAAAAGAAATTAAAAAAACCTTTTTGATCCAAACTATGGTTTTTTATCTCTGTACTGTTTACAATAGCAAAGACGTGGAACCAACCCAAATGCCCATCAATGATATACTGGACAATGAAAATGTGGCACATATACACTATGGAATACCATGCAGCCATAAAAATTGATGAGTTTATGTCCTTTGTAGGGATATAGATGAATCTGGAAACCATCATTCTCAGCAAACTGACACAAGAACAGAAAATCAAACACCACATGTTCTCACTCATAGGCTGGTGTTGAACAATGAGAACACATTACAGGAAGGGAGCATCACATACTGGGGCCTGTTGGTGGGAGACTAGGGGAGGGACAGTGGGGGTTAGGGAGGTTGGGGACGGATAACATGGGGAGAAATGCCAGATATAGGTGACAGGGGAATGGAGGCAGCAAACCACATTGCCATGTATGTACCTATGCAACAATCCTGCATGATCTGCATAGGTACCCCAAAACCTAAAGTACAATAAAAAAACATATATATAAATAAAAAATATATATATATAAATAAAAAACAAAACACAAAAAAGATTGATAGCAAAAAAAAAAAGAAAGAAAGAAAAGTAACAGGAGATTTAAATCAGGCAGAAAAGAAAATAGAACCTAGGAACTCTATAGTTTGTGGTTCAACCTTAGAGCTCTTTCTTCATAATGTAAATGTGCACAAAGACCTTATTACTTCCATTTCACATAAACTCTGGCAAGTAGAGGTTCCATAAAACATAAAATGTGCTCAAAATAGGGTTTTCCTCTTTGTTTTCTACTCATTATTGATTATTTGTTTCCTGCTTTTATTTATTTATTTATTTATTTAAGGAGAAACTGAGCTGTGGCCTAAGGTTTTTGGGTGGTGGATTGATTTGTACTGCTCGTGGGCAGGACTGAACAGTGTGTCACCACTGAGTCATGTCTACCCTTGTGCATGTCTCAGTTTCTCTCTCTAGAGGTCTATGACCTCTGACAGGGCTCAAAACACTGGGGGATCAGCCTGATAAGCATTTCCTGGACTAGCCATTTTTTAAAAATTAATTTTTGTTGGAGATTTTCATGCAGGACCACTGTATGTCACAAGGGGTCAACCCCCCAGACACTTCTATGAGGGCCCCAGTCACCCAGGGGTGCCTTTTGGCTGGCAGGAGCAAATGCCCTTTCTCTTCAGAGTTCAGAAAACTTAGTTTCTCATTAACTAGTAAAATTAACAATTCGATTCCTCATACAAATGTTCAGACAAACTGAATTAAGATTGATTTTGGGAGACAAAGTAATAGAGAGGATCCTTTAGCAAGCATCTCCAGACTAGAATTAAAATCCTTGAACAACTTTCTAGGGGAAAAACCAGCTAAGAGTAAATCAAAGACCATTAAACTAAATGAATTCCAGGGCTCAGGATGACTTACCAGTTCCACCAGAGGAGAAGCTTGAAGTGGGGTAGACTTCAATGGGCCCTGCTGCTATGTAGCTCCAGTTTGGGCAACTCCTTGGGGGTTCTGAGTCTTATCGGATGGGCCACATGTATAAGCACCAAATTATTGTCAATAAATAGAGTAAAACTCTGTAAAATATTTGAACAGATTTATTCTGGGTCAAATATGAGTGACCATGGCCCATGTCACAGCCCTCAGGAGGTCCTAAGAACATGTGTCTGATGTGGTTGGGGTACAGCTTGAGATATCAATCAAATACATTTAAGAAATACATTGGTTTGGTCCAAAAGCTGGGAAAACTCAAAGTGGGGGACTTTCTCACATAAACCTCTGTGAAACCTCATATGTTTGTGAAAGCAATGTTTATGCTATGAAGTCATCTAGTGTACACCTTGGTTTTAGCATTGATTATTCTATTTCATATTCATTCTAGTTCATATACTTTTCTTCTTCTTCCTTCCCATATGGATATTTACTAAGAAGAAATCCTGAAGGTTGGCACAAAGGCTCATTAAAACAATGTCTAAGGCTTACTACCATGACTAATAAGTAAATAAATAGGTAGATATATATCTTTTAAAGAAATATTTAAATAGAGTTAATTAAGTCCTACTCCAATTAAATGTATCCTAGAGTTTGAATCTTTTGAAATACACTTACATTGTAAATATCTCCATATTGATCATTTTCTGGGTGTTGTTTTACAATGCATGGCCTTGAAAATCTCCCTTTCTATGTTTTTCTCTGAAATGTTTGTAAAAATGCAGATTCAAATATATGAAAGTAGATCCATGTATTGCACCACTAGAAATCTCCTCTGGCTTGGAATGTGTTCCATTAGCAGCGAATTCACTCAATGGTATTAATACCATTGAGTTGTCCTCCTGACAATGTATTTCCTATTTTATGGCTTCACATATAGATGATGCTGTAAGGAACACAAAGTGGGACAAGAGGACTACCCAGACACTCTCAGTATCTACAATGAGACCCAATAAGACACTTCTCTGTTTTCTGGGCACTCAGCTACTCTATCTTGCCAATGACTCTAGCAGTTAGGCATGACCATATCACTGGTTTCTAACTAATGGAATGCAAGCACAAGTATGGGGTGACACCACCAGGCTAAACCTAGAAAAATCTCCTAAAGGTAATCCTCCACATGCTTTCCAATGCCACTAACTGGATGGTTACAATCACAGTCATTTTAACGTAGCCATGTTGGAGATGATCACAGCCTTATAGTAGAAGCATTCTAAGCATCTGGGTTAGCATGTGGAGAAGAGCTTCCTACTAATCAGGAACAACGATTTTAGAATTTTCATGAATGAGAAATAATTTTCTATGATATCTGAGCCATTATAAATGTCTGACTTTGTTAAAACAACCCACATTAACTGATACAGGCCTGGGCACTTTCATTTATAGCCCTAAATTATTGGAATGCTTTAATTTCAGGATAGAGATTTTTAATTACTTTCATTTACGATTTATGTATTCATGTGAGTGCAATAAAATGGGAACATTGTCTTGCTCGTTTTTCTCTTTTTAGTCCATAGAACATGGTATGGAATACAGTTGGCATGTGATCAATATTTTTTTAGTGGCCAGTAACAATAATTCTAATTAAATTATTTGGTGAAGTGTTCTTTTAACAAATATTTATCGAATGCACACTCTGAGGCAACCAACTCTTAGATGAGATCATACCTATGAATAAGTCAGACATTTTAAAATTTTATCTTAAAGCTTAAATTCCAATGGGGGAAATTGATTTTTTTTTTAATTACCAAAACATGTAGTAAGAGACATTGCTAAAGATTTATAGGGAACTTTAAGAATGGGGGCTCTGAAACATAGTAGTAGAAGTAAAAATGGAGAGAGAGATCCAAATTTGAAGAATAAATCCATAAACTTTACAGGCCTTTAATGTTGGATGTGAGTGAGAAGAAAGAGCCCAAGATGAGTTGTTTCTGGTTTGAATAACTTAACCAAGATAGGAGAAACTGAAAGAGAAGCAGTGTCGGGAAAGAATGGCACGTTCAGCTGTGGGAATGTTCAGACAAAGGTGTCTCTGGGAGATGTGAATGGAAATGTTCAGTAGGCACTTGAATTTTGAAGTCTGGCACTTAAGTGGGTCATCAGGATTTAATACACAAATTCAAAATTTATTTACATGGACTTATACACAGGGGTAGTGAAACTGTGAGACTAGCCTCTGTGGAAGCAGAATAGATCAAGAAGAGAATAAAGTATATGATCAATCTGTGAGAATTACCTATAGCCCTCTCAACCTGAGTTTACCATAGTATTTAATATCAAGGAAGATGAGATTCAAAGAACTATTTCTTTAGAAGCACCATTACCTAAGAAATGAGAAAACACTTCTTAGGAGTCTTGTACATTTAGATCATTTCCAAATAGTGGACCTAAAGAAAGATTGACATTGAAATAGTCATTTATCATCTCTGAAGAACTTTACCCCAGTGTGTTGGATACTCTCCACTGAATTTTTTTCCCACATGCCTAACTGATTGATAATAAATCCTGTTTAAGATGTGTCACCACATCACTTGGGAAACCAGGCTCTACACATGAATGACTAGACAGTTATTTAATAGGTAAGGCAGATATCGGTGAGTGACACCTTTGATCTCTGCTTTGTATGGTGAAAGTGGAATCGAGACATCATCAGATCTAGAATCAATAATTCTCTCGACATGTGTATGTCAAGGTGGCTCCGGAGGCAACACAGGTGTGTGAAAGTAAAGTTGCCTAACTCAGTGCTGACATTGGCTTTGAAGAAAAATATGTGTAGGGGGACGTTTTTTGTGCTTGGACCCCTAGTTTTGCTAAGATTTATCACAGAAAACAGGTTAGGTGAACAATTGGCCAAATCAGTAGGAATGAACCCTAGTTCCAAGCTTGAGATGAATCGGTGACATCTCAGAGGAATCTATTTAGAACCTGGGAGAAATGAAGAGTCACATAAATGCTGGAACTTGCAAGAACTTTTATCTGTTTATATTAAAGGAGAAGGTTAATAGGAATGTGTTCTTCATCCTAGAATGATAGATATTTGTGCAAAGTCAATAATATTCCCTTAACATGTTTCTGAAAATTTTTCAAATTTATTTCTCACTGATATTAATAATCTCCCCTCTGGTGAACTAGTAATATTTCTGTGGTCCAGAGGGACTCATGACACATATGTTAGATAATTTTATAAGCTGATTGTTATGGAGTATGTGAAAGTTATAGGCAAATATGCTGTAAACTTTGTTATGTAAATTTTGTGTCCCAACCATTCTCTATTCTCTATACTATGTCCTCTATTCTCTACCTATATCTCTATGTCTTATTCTATGACACTGCGAGCAAAATGGAAATAAAATTAATAATAATGATAATAATATGCAGTTAACATTTATTACTCAGTTCTTTTGGGACTATTATTATCACCCATGGTTTGCAATATCGTGCTAGCACTTAACCTGTCCCCCTATATCTCCCAGAGTGATTCTTTAAAAACGAAAATTTTATCACTTCATTGCTTAAAGCCCACTAGAATTTCTTATTACTATTAGTATGAAGGAGTACATAAGGCCTCAGATATTCTGGTCCTTCCCTTGCTCCCCAACTTCCCCAATAGCATCTCTCCTGATGCTGCGTTCCAGCTACTAAACCCTCTCTCCAAAGCTCTGTTTAGTCTGTAAGTTCTCTATACACACTGCTTTTCTTGTCTAGAATGCTCCTGTTTTACCCTTGACCTGCACTCCTTTATTTTTCAAATATGAGCATAAATGTTTCTTTAAAGGCTTTATCACAGTGGACAATCAGTATTTATTCTTGCTACATTGTGCCTGCATTTTTTTCTCCCAATTAATATCTGCCTTTGTGAGCTGACTGTAAACACCTTAAGGTTTACTAGCCATGTCTGCTTTAATTGTGCATCATATGTCCTGCGTCTAGCCTAGTCATAGCACACAGTTACAAATACAAAACAAAAAAGAGAAAAAAGAAAAAAGGAATTTGCATATTAGATTGTATTTCTGCAACTAAATTAAACAATCCTTCAGAATATGTATCAGGCTTATATGCCATTTTAACTTCCTTAACAGCTAAATTTAGATCTCTTCTTTCAGTTAAGTTCTGAAAAATATATGGTGGGTAATAAGAGGATAACTGGGGAAGCTATCTGAGTAGGGAACTAGAAGAAATATGTTTAGCCAGAGCAGAGAACAAATGCAAAGTTTTGCTGTGTATGTGATTATTTTGTTTAGTTTTACTCAAGCAACTAAGCAGATAGAGGTGCCATCATCAAACTGGGAAAGAATGGAATTAATAAGCTTGTTTTGGAAGGACTCAGAGAAAGAAAAAGTAATGAGAAATTAGAAATTTTATTTTAAGTTTCTTAAATTTGAGCTACCTATTAGATATACAGGAGACAGATAAGTAGAAAATTTTATATATGAAACAGGAACTCGGTTTTTATAGAGTTCTATATAGTCTCCTGGTTCTTGTGAAGGGTCAAAGATACTTATAATAATACTAGACACCCATTAAGTCTTTGATGTTAAAGTGATTTAAATAGCCTAGAAAACACTACTAGTAATTGACTAGAATAATTCTGAGGAATCAAAGGAGTACTCAAAGCATAACCACAGAAATTATATTACTTGATTTCTTTTTTACATGAAAAAAGGACTGACACCTTTTGAAAATATTTGGGTAGCTAAAACATAAATTCTACTTTTTATGCCTTTCAAGGAAGTCAATAACCAGATGAGACTAGGTTACGTTCCCTAAGAACTAGTTTTTCTAAGAAATCTATTAATGAAAAAATGGCACATATAAGATGCGTTGTGTATGTGTCCCCAAACATGTGACCATTACTTTGCTTATTTTGCACCTTTATTGTTTGAAATATTCAATATTATTGCACGTATTTTATTGAATTTAAAGAGTATGTGACACTGCACTCTTTTTAAAGAGCACTTACACAAATTTAAACATATCCAATTTTCCATATTTCCCCCATAGTGCACAAAATTTAACTAAAAATATTTGGTTTTTTTTTTATTAAAGTTATTCTGAATCAATTCAGAAAAAGGCCAAATGTTACAAAGTACATTTTTTTTGCTTGTCTCATTTTAATTTTTGCATCATTTTTTCCCTTAATTACATTCAACATTTGTAAAGTGATTTTGTGGAAGTTAATTCCATCATGAAAACTTTTTAAGTATGCCATGCTCCACTCTTTCATTTAGGGTTTTGTTCTTTATAAAAAATGTATGGCTATAAATGCAAAAATACAGACCTATTTATAGGATACTGAATATCCCAAACAAGTTACACTGTATGTAAGACTAATCAGAGTTTTTGACAGAAAGCATTATGTATGTCTTAGTCTCCAGAAACATCTGTCTCAGCCTTGTTTGGTGCCAAGGAAAAATTCAACATAAAGACATAGAATTGCTGAATGTATGAAAAAATGAGACTCAATGATCTGTTGCCTACAAGAAACATACTTTGCATAGACTGAAAATAAAGAGGATGGAAATATATATTTCATGCCAATGGAAACCAAAAGGAACAGGAGCAGCTATATTTATGTCAGACAAAATAGATTTCAATACAAAAACTGTAAGGAAACACAAAAAGGTCATTATATAATGATAAAGAGGTCAATCCTGCAACAGGATATAATGCTTATAAATATATATGTACTCAACACACTAGCACCTGGATATATAAAGCAAGTGTTATTGGAGCTAAAGACAGAGATAGACTTCAATACAAAAATAGTTGGAGACTTCAACACCCTGCTTTCAGCATTTGAGAGATCTCTCAGACAGAAACTCAACAACAAAAAACATTAGACATCATCTGCACTATAGAGCAACTGCTATACCTGCAGAACACTTTATTTATTGACTGAAGAACACACATTGATCTCCTAAGCACAAGGATCATTCTCAAGAATAGGCCAACCAAACAAGTTTTAAACATTCAAAAAAAAATGAAATAAAATTAAGTATCTCCTCTGAGCACAGTAAAATAAAACTAGAAATCAATGACAAGACAAATTTTGAAAACTATACAAACACATGGAAATTAAACAATATGTTTCTGAATGACCAGTGGATCAACAAAGAAATTAGAAAGGATGCTGAGCATGGTGGCTCACACCTGTAATCCCAGTACTTTGGGAGGCTCTGTGAAGATTCCATTTCCCATTTTTTTTCCTTTTCACACAATAAACCCTGCCCTCCTTTCCTTTCAGATTGTCTGCGAGTCTAATTTTTCCTGGTTTTGTGACAAGGACCCCATCTTTAGCTGAACTAAGGAGAAAGTCATACAACAATAATGTGATATGTGCACTCAGAGCACCAAAGCCCTGCTTTCTCCATAGCTAGCTCCCGTGTTTACTCTGTTTTGTTCAAGGTCTGATGCAATATTTGGTAATTAAGTGTGGGAGCTGGGAGAGAGAGACAAAGAGATGAAGAGTATGAGAGATTAATATAATTAATAATGGTAACATTAGTAAATTACTATTTTAATAATTACTAACCTAAGACTTTCATTGTTTATTACATTTTGCTGCAATTTTTCTTACCTCCTTGATTGGTTATATAGTTGGGGGAAACTAAAGGCATATAAGTAGAATAAAAAAGAGCAAATAAATAATAAATACTCACCAGATTACATCAATAAAGAACACTAACTTGACCATCCAAGTAGTCAGCTGTCATTGGTCATTGAACTTCACCACCGATATAACTCTTTCATTTATTTCAACCCCCAACAACTCTCAATACTTACAATTCTCAATTGCCAGGAAAGAGGTAGAAAGCTCTTGTCATGGACAGTCGTTCTATGGTGGGCATCTGGGCTTTAACCCTTGAAATTTCAAATGATTTCTGTACCTAAAAGAAAAAACAGTAGATGAGATATGAGGGTTTTGAACTCTCAGGAAGCATCTTGCACCGTGAACTAGGAAATGTCTGGAATGAAGAGAGCTTCCGGGGTTGATAGCACCAAGCCCTTGGATATTGCCACTCCTTAACACTGGTACCCTACCTCTTAGAATTGACACCCCATGTCAGACTGTACACTTTACATCAAAATAAACACCTCATGCTTAGTCAAGGCTTTTCAACCTCCATTTTCTCTGTTTTCCATTTCTGACCTACAGATGTGACAACCAATTAAATATCCCTTGGGATATGCTCATGATAACTGGATATGGAAGACTTACTACTTTCAACCCCCACCAAGGCTGATTCTTCAATTTAAAGGAGAATTAAATCCCAGAGTCTTGGTTTAAGGCCTGAACACCAAACAGCTTTCATGCCCACACCACCATAGTAAGTTCTTATGACTGATCAATGAGATCCTGCTTACCCTAAATCCAGTATTTTTAGTCTTTTTCCAAGAATATCCTCAAAAGTGCAATGTCTAATTCCTAATCATCCAAAAGGACTTAACTTCCTAGTTCTCTATTCATAGAAACCCTGTCTCAAATTTATGCTACAATCTTCTTTAAACACCAGTGGTGTATCTTTCTTTTCCCACAAAAGTTTTACTGGTTTCTAAACTTTTTAATTTAGAAACAACCACACTTTCCTGTGTTAATACCAATTCTATTTTCCCTTAGAAAACAAGGAACATTTTTCTATTCATTTATGCATCTATTTATTCAATAAATATTAATTGAATGTCTGCTATATGTCAGGCATATTGAGATGCTGAGCAAATCCTTGCCATCCTGAAGTTTGCATGTTAGTGAGTAAATATAGGTAAAAAACAGACACATAAATAAATTATTAATATATGCTTATTGGGTGAAGAAAATAAAGTAGGAAGGACAGGTAATAGGGAACGTCGCAAGTTGGGCAAGGGACATTCCCTTCTGCCCTTTTCCATTGAAAGACTGACTTCCTTTTATTCCCTCTCACATACCTTCATGAATCCCACCACAATCTTCAATCACACATTTTTCTGTTAACCCATATTTCCAGTATCCATATCTCTCACAAAAGTCTGAGTCCTAGGTAGTGTTAAGCCATGCAAGCCTCATTTACCCTTTTGTCATCAGGATGAAGCCCATCACCTCCATTCAGTTTTTATTCATTTAGTAAGTTAAGTAATCAAATTATTTCAAAATATTTTCTATTCTTTGAATTGTAATAACTTATAGCCCATAACATGAAGCTTATAGTTAACATTATTTTATTTTACTTTGCTCTTCTTCTGGGTTATATTAACATTTTCTTTCTCTAAACCAGATTTTAAACACCTGAATAACAGAAATCAATTGTCATTCTACTTTTGCTTGCCTGAAAAAGTGTGTCCTTTTTTTTTGATTAGTGAATAATTATAAATTCTTTCTGAGCAAATAAATAAATGCCAAGAAAAGGAAACGGAAGCTTACCTTCTGAACTACTTCCACTAGATGGCAGCACCAAGAATATTTCTGGAAGCATGTGATGAGTTCCATGATGAAGATAGAGCTCCTTTTGCTGTCTCTCCAGGACACATTATGTATGATGATACAGAATGCTATGCCTTGGGCTATGACTTTTACTGTTTTTGTTTATATTTTTGTTTTTTCATAGTTTGGGAATTCATTTCATAGATTTACGGAAATCCTTATAACAACATTTACTTAGGTTTCACACAGAGGAGACAGAAAAGCTGGCAGAGGTTAAACAAAAAGGACAGTTTGTATGAGATTACAAGAGATTGCATAGTGATTGTATTTTGATTTTTGGAACTGACTTTTTACTATGGACCGCATTGTCATTCACTTTGCTTACAAAAGGGGGACTTGAGAAATAACTGGAATTTTTCCACTTTACAAAGGAAAGAATAGAAGCTGAGAAGGATGAATAAACTTTTATGTTCACACAGTGAGCAAGCAACAAAAAAATGCTGTTGGGCTCCAGATTGTTTAAAGATTGCACTATGCTGTATTTCACCATATAATAAACAAAATAGATGAACACAGCAAAACTTTAAGTTACAGAAGATTAAAACATCATAGAAATATACTGTATAATATGGTGCCAATAGTAAATAATACTGTATTATATACTTAAAAATTTGCAAAGAGAGTAGATCTTATGTAAATTATCCTTATCATACCCTTGCAGAATATAATAATAAATAGAGAACTGGAAGAATCTTTTGGAGCAGAAAGAGGTGTTTATGACATAGATTTTGGTGATGATTTTAGCGATGTGTACTTACCTCCAAACTTATTAAGTTGCATACATTAAATATGTACAGTTTTTGTATGTCAGTTATGCTTCAAAAAAGTGGTTTAAAAATAAGACTTAAAAATTTGCAAACTGGAGAAAGTAAAAAGAGTCACCTTAGGATGACTACCTAGAGGTGAAATACAAACCACTGTTTCCTGTAATTAGACCTAATTAGCCCCATCCTAACATTTTCTACTTTTTTTAAAGACCATTCTCATTTTTATCTGGACATGCAATAACACTGCTCTTTGTAGGACCAGGTGGGATACGTGCAGAAGAGGGCTTGAAGCTGATTATTTGGGAAAGACAGCCAGTACTGGGATCCATAAAACCTCTACTCAAAATGTTAAATGGATGTAATAAAAAAAATAAAAAAAAACAGAATCCATCATTTATATTTAAATAGTGTGCAGGGAATGGTGTTTCTTGTATTGTGTTGCTTTAATATTTGGCATGCCTTTGACTATAGTGTTAACACTTATAATAAAAGTACATTTTTTAAAAATGTGTGTGTGGGAGGGTGAAGGCATCTATTCTCACAGCACATATAAGATCATGTAAAATATGTAGCGAGCACACACCATTCTCTCAGATCATTGTAGCATAGAGCCTTTCCTGATTTTGTAGAATCATTCAAAGGTGGCCTCGGTCCCCAAATTTTTGACTGTTGCTAAAAGACACATACTTGGTGTTGAAGAGCAGAAAGCAATGAAGTCCTTTTCCATGTGGATCTTGCAAACAGAATCTGCCTCCAGGTTTTCAGGTGACTGTGAAGAGGTGACTGCCAAGAATGCTGGAGAGCCGCTGACCCACAGATCCCCACAGTTGAAGAGACATCAACTTTCTTTTTTTTTTTTCATTTTCTTTTACATTACTTTAAGTTCCAGAATAGAAGTGCAGAATGTGCAGGTTTGTTACATAGTTATACCTGTGCCATTGTGGTTTGTTGCACCTATTAACCTATCACGTAGGTTTTAAGCCCCACATGCATCAGATATTTGTCCTAAACCTCTCCCTCCCCACCCCACCACCCCCCAACTGGCCCTAGTGTGTGTTGTTCCTCTCCCTGTGTCCGTGTGTTCTCATCGTTCAACTCCCACCTATAAGTGAGAACACACAATGTTTGGTTTTCTGTTCCTGGGTCAATTTGCTGAGGATGATGGCTTCCAGCTTCATTCATGTCCCTTCAAAGGACATTATTTCTTTCCTTTTATGGTTGCATAGTATTCCATAGGGTATATGTACCACATTTTCTCTATCCACTCTATCATTGATGGGCATTTGGGTTGGTTCAAGAGACATCAACTTTTTACACACATCTGTGCCTCCCTTATTATGGCTATCACAATTGCATGGGCAATTGTGTTGTTAAACCTTGTTGAGATTCTATAACGCTAACTAATTATTAGAAGAATATGTTTTGAATATGTACGAGTGTAAGGTTGCTGAGGGGTTCTTACCCTGGCTGTGAGATTTTTCTTCAACCACAGTGTAGCCCAGGCCCTGAAGCAGCCCTTTCATCCCTGTGATGTCAAAGTCAACCCCATTCCTCGGAGGCAGATGGTCAAACTTTGTATTGCATATGATGAGAGCCAGGTGTCTGCTGTCCTTTCTCTCCTTTATTGGATAGATCTGCAGGAGATGGAAATGAAGTGACAACGATTACCTAGGCTTTTCAACTAGAGTACAATTATTACTCAGCCCTGTTATCTTATAAACATTTTTATTCTGTAGCTATAACTGAAATTATAATAAATCCCAAATAGATACAAAAGTCAATAAGTGAAAAAAAAATGAGCAATCTACATTTTATCACGTGTTGAATGAACATTGGTGTCTGTTTGAAGCCATATGAACCGTTGCCTGCTGAAAGCATCCATCATAAAGGTTTCCACTGTCACCACCCCCAATCATTTAGTGTTTTAAGTATTTGTGCACTTATGGCTGGCACTTTGGCTCCAGCCTGTAATCCCAGTGCTTTTGGAGGCCAAGGCTGTAGATCTCACAAAGCCAGGATTTAGAGAACAGCCTGGGCAACATAGCAGGGCTATGTCTCTACAGAACTTTAGAACCATCAGCCCGGCATGGTGATGTGCATCTGTAGTCCTAGTTACTTGGGAGGCTGAGGATGGAGAATCCCTTGAGCCAATGTGTTCAAGATAGCAGTCAGTTATGATCATATCATGGCACTCCAGACTGGGCAACAGAGCAAGACCCCATTAAAAAAATAGTGCATTTAATAAAAGCAGTTGTTTCTCTCATTTTCCCTATTTCGTGCAGAGAGCACAGCACCTCATCATGTTTTTCTTTACAGAGTCTCAGGAATTCTTCATGAGGACAAAGTCTGAGAGCATTTGTAGATTCTGCTGACTCAGATGGTCCAGCTTCAATTTGCAAAAGAGCTGTGGGATATCACAAAATATAAATTATGGTTTCTGCCTCTGTGACTAAGTTTATCACCTAAGAAGTTTGAGAGAGAGAGAAAAAAAATCCTAGGAAAAAGATTTCTTCACATGTAGGGGTTATAGCCGGACCTAATTCCCAGCTTAAGGAAATGTATTCTTACTGAGAAAGAAAAAGGAATTTTCTAATAGAGAAAACAGACCTCCCCACTCACCTCACCAAAAAAAACAAAAATGCAATCATAGATTCTGATTATTTGGGAGAAAAAATCTTGATGATTTAGGGTTAGATTTGGCTTTTCTATATTCATAAAACAGTTCTATTTTTCCAGTGGTTTTACTCCAGGGTGCTCATTCATTTGTTTGGACTTTCTACTGTGTCTGGGCAAGAGTGTACTACATAAATACTTGTCAGAGTGCTATCTACTTGAAATACAATGTGAGTTCCATGTGCAATATTAAATTCTCTAATACACATTTACAAAAGCTAAAGTTATTTTTAATAATATATATATTTAACATACTATATACAAAATATTATTATGCCAACATGTGTGACTAGCCACAACTTAAGTACTTAATAGCTACATGAGGCTTGGGGCTACAAAACTGGATGGGACCACATCCCATTTTGGAGTGATAGTCCCCTCCTAGTCCACACCACATACAGATACATATATACACCACTTAACAGAATATTGAATTCTGTACCATCGTGGTATTTTTAAAGCATCCTTTATGTGAAATACTAACTTTTCTAGAAGAAATGGGCCAGTTATCTTTCAACAAATTGTGAAATCACCTATTTATGAAGAAATGTTGTCTAGTGACAGTAGTACTGTGTCCAAGGTCAAAGGGACAAATATTTGTATGAGATTCTGACCTAACTCTGGACATCTTGTCTTTCAAGTGCTGGATAGCCAGCATTCAGTTTTCTAACTCATATTTTATAATGCGAAGAAATAATACATCTTTTTTGGATAATTTTGGTTCTGAGTCATTCCTATCTATTCCCTTGTGAAATGTAACATTGATCTCTTTTGACTGATATTGTGCAAGATTATTGAGCCCTCCTTCTGCAAAAGAAAAAGGAATTTATATATACAAATTAGAAGAAAAGCTTACTAAGATCTAATAACAAGATTTCTTTTCAGGAAAGGAATGTCTGGACAGGCGTATTATTTATGTTTAGTTACATGACCCAACCAAGACATAGGAACTATGAGTAAAGTAATATTAGCCTGTGTAAAATGTATATTGCTTTGTAATATTTCATGTATTTTTTTCTATTTCAATCATTTGTTTCTATTCATTTCTAATAATATTTTAAAATAAATGTCTTGCTAAAGTGTATGATAAAATCCTGAGCTCTGGGGATGCAACACGTTCTGAGTGTGTAAGGAAACCAAACCTTCTAAGCATCCCTTTTTTCATACGCATTTTCTTCTCAGTTCAGAAATTCTGCCAATGCGAAGATGTCCAGGGTCCTGATATATTCCTAGTGTGAGGATATGTTTTCCTACTTAAAGGTTTGGAGAACTTCCTAACTTAACAGTCATCTCCTAACCACTTTTATGTGTGTGTGTGTAGAACAGGTGTTTTCAAGTAAAATTAGAAATTAGACAGATATTCTATTTTATATCCAACAGTAGAATTAGTATAAAAGTATTATTTTTATTACAAAATAATAAATACTATAGTGCAGTCTGCTTCCAAAGAGAGTTTCTATTAGCCTGGCAGTCAAACAGGAAATAATGTGGAAATTAGGAGTTTAGATACAAATTTTAATTTGAGATTATCTGTTATCTAGTGAAACAGGAATCCCTCAGGAATCTGCTCTGGAATCTGTTTACATTGACACAACAAGAAAGGAGTGGTACAGGGTCAGAAAAACAATTTCCCACAGCATATAGGGACTTACGTGGTTATTTCTCTGACTAAATCACAGTATTGGTATACAGTGTGTACATATATATAGTATATATCTATATATAGAACAATTTGTTAAATGAACAAATGAATAGCTAGAATTCTTCTTATCCTGCACTCCAGAATCCAGTGCTCTGCTGGAAACCCTCAGAATTATAACCATATCCAAAGGCCTATACCTCTTCTAATAGTCCAGCCCACCAGGCTTCCGTGACCACTGGACCAGTGTACTCAAAGTATCCTGAGATTGATCACTCTGGAGAATCCAAATACAAATAGAGTGCAGGGATCCACTGGACCCCACCTGCAGGGATCTGCAGCTGTTTCTTTCTTGCCACAGCCTCTGTTGATTGGATAGACTATTTAAGTTTAGAATTTAGTGCTCATTATATATGATATCTGGGATTGCTAAAATCATTTTTAAGCCCTTATTGCTACAAATATGATTCCCATTTGTTGCATTATCTCTGATTTTTTAAAACCAATATAATTTTTCCCATGCCATCCCAGGTTTGAGCAAAAGCAAAATACCTGCAAAAGACCATTTTAAATACTAATAATAATGCATCCTTGCCTAAAATCTTGGACAACTGTATTAGCATGTGCTTTCTGTTGAGGGGAACAACATTTCCTTATAGATAAAGGGAGAGTATTTTGTGTAGTGAGGTTTGAACAGTTTATGTTGCTTTATGTTCATGATCCTCTGTAAACTCTAGTAGTTCAGGGCTGAAGATTTCAGTTTAAAATCTACAGAAAATTGAGTCCATCCCTGGAAAACGTGAATCTGAGAACATTTAGGCTCTAATAATACTGGTAATTCAACCTGGGTCAAAAGTTTTGAAATTTTATAAAATTTAAACATTTTATAGTTGTTCCCTGATCATAGTTTTGTAACTCACAGAAATGAGTAACCACTGGAAAACTCTAATTTGTAGCATCCAAATAATAATTAAGAAAACTACTCTTTACTGCATGCATATACTTCATTTTGTTTATTCATCACATATTAATTAGGTATCTGCTGTGTGCCAAGATCTCTATTAATTACTCCTATTAATTGGTGAAAAAACCGGTTACATTCTGGTAGCAGAAACCTGGTACATGTTAGTTCTTTCTACTGCAATGGAAAAGGCTTAAAAGTGGAATAGGTTTATTCTGGAAAACAAAGTGTTTAATTTTAGCTGTATTCATTTTGTGATGCCAGTGAAACACTGGAGCAGAATTGTTAAATATGCCGGTAGAGCTAAATGAGTCTGGAGCTCAGATGAGTGAGTTCTGAATGAGAGCTAATATCTTGGAAGTTGTTGACATGCGGTTCCTGGCATTACAATGTTTCTAGCTGTAGACAGTCTTGTGAGAAAGTACTGGAATTGTCCACATTTCACAGGTGGTAAGACTGATGACTAGGGACTATAGAGGGTAAAGAAACTTGTGTGAACCTGCGTAGTTCACAGGTGACAGAATATAGGTTTCGGTTTAAGTACCTCCTACTAAAAACATCTCCCCTGTTAACTATTTCTATGCACAGTCTAAACACAAAGACACAGCTTTTTAGGTAATTGGAAATTTGAACCCATCCCACAAAAGATAAGGTGGTCTCTAACAGGACCAGGACATGTTTACTGAAAATGAGAGTTTAGAAACGAAAGTATAGGGGGAATCACAGATAACACTGCATGAATCTTGGAGTCGAATAAATTCTGGAAATACTGACATATTTATTGTATTAGACGCAGCCTTACTTTTAGCCCTGGTGATCTTTTGGTCCATATTGAGAACGGTTTGGATATATATTTGATGAGCCACGTGGTTCTTTTTCACAGAGTCTACCAAGACCAGGGCCTTGTCTTCAATTTTGGCATCATAATATTTTTTCTTTTCCTCTTCCTTCAATGGCAGAACACTGTGTTTTGACAAATAATTAAAAACACCATGAAGAAAATCTTTGCCCAGGTATTCCAACATCTTGAGTGTTTTGTTTTTGCGGTTGTCTCCTGTCAGAAATAGAAAGACTCCTTCAGCAACAGGTACAGCTTAAATAATTCTGCCCTCACCTAAGACATAACTCTGTAATACAAAACTCCTCTAAAAATACATTCTATTTTTCCATGTCCCCAATGAATAGCACACCTTTTCCTTTGTAACTGCAGAATTCTTTCACCCATCGAATTCATACCAGACTGTGCTTAGCAATTCATTGCCTCTTAAATTTGTTTTTATGGCTTTTCTTCTCCCTTCTTTATCATTGGGCATAATGCTAACTTGCTGGTCACCCACTGTTTTCACATTTCTCTTTCTCTTGCTCACAGCTCATGATGATGATGATCTACCTGAAGTGCGCACTCCCAGGACAGTCCATGCTTTTGTGTAGACTGTAAATACTACTAGACATACAATCTTTCCTCTTTGCTGTATTTAGCTTCCTTGGGGAAAGCACTATATCTCTCAATTTGCATTTTTAACACACATCCTATACCCACTTCTTTGTGCTCATTAACATCTTAGTGCTCAAAATGCTTAAAAGTACTTAGTATGCTTGCAAAATACATGACTTAATGAACAAATGGATGACTGCATCCAGAGTGCTAATTTTTTTAGCATCTTTTCCTCAATCAAAATTTGAAATTGCAAATAATCTGATGACTAATCTAGCATGGTGAATTAATGTGACATCAGGTTAATCATTACTCCTTAGCATAATTTGAAATTTTATAGGGAAATATAGATATCAAAATGATAAATCTTTGTGCCTGGCACTCTACTAATTACTGCTAGTCATTGGTAAAGAAACCAGTTGCCTTCTGGTCGGAGAAATTTGATATATTTTAATTTCCTTTACTCAAATGGAAAGGGGTTAAAGCTGGAACAAATTTGGTTGGAAGAAAAAATGTTTAATTTAGTAAAGCCAATGAAACACTGGAGCAGAATTGTTGAAAATGCAGCTAGAGCTAAATGAGTCTGCCACTCAGAGAAGAGAGTTCTGAATGAGAGCTAATATCTTGGGAGTTGTTGGCATGTTGATGCCTGCCATTACAATGTTTTTAGCCTTCCACAGTCTTGTGAGAAAGTACTGAAATTGTCCCCATTTCATAGGTGGTAAGACTGATGATTAGGCAGCAAGAGAAGCTAAGATACATGCAGGAAGCTGCATAGCTTACTAATGACAGAATCTAGGTTTAGGTTTTGGTATGTCTTACTACAAGCCTCTGCTATTAATTATTTCCATGCACAGTCCGAACCCAAGGACTCAGCCTTTTAGCTGATTGGAAGCTGGATCCTACCCCACAAGAGACAAAGTAATCCCCAAAAGAAAAATTACAGGCTTAGTGAAAATGATAGTTTCATAAAGGAAGGACAGGAGAATCTCAGAAGACACTGCATGGGTTTTAGAGTTGAATAGATTCTAAAAAATTAGAGATATCCACTATAAATATCCAGCCTTTCTTTTTATATTGGTAGACTTTTTATCCATATTAGAAAGGGTCTGGATAGATGTTTATCCAGCCACATAGTTCTTTAGCATGTAGTCTGTCAAGACGAGGGCCTTGCCTTCAATTTTGGTATTGTAATCTTTTTTCTTTTCCTTTTCCTTCCATTTGAGAACTCTTTTTTTCACCAAGTTATTCAGGCTCTTCTGAAGCATACATTTGAACAGAGCTTCGACATTGTTAAAGTTTTTTTTTTTTTTTTTTGCAGCTGTCTTCTGTCAGAAATCGAAAGACTCCTTCAACTATGGGTGCAGCTTAAAGAGTTCTGCCCTTGCTTTCGACAAAGCTCTGTAATGTGAAACACGTTTGAAAATGCATTTTGTCTTACCATGTCCCCAACAAATACTCACTTACTTCTTTGTACCTATAGCATTCTCTGGCCCATCAAATTCATACCAGATTGCGTTTAACAATTCATTGCCATTTAAGTTTGTTTTTTATAGCGTGTCTTTTTCCTTTCTGCAGCATTGGGCCTAATGCTAAATTCCTGGTCATCCACTGTATTCAGATGTCTCTTTCTCTTGCTCAAAGCTCATGATGATCTACCTGAAATGTACGCACCCAAGACAGTCCATTCTCTTGTCTAGACTGTAAATTATTCCTACTAGATTTGTTTGTATTTAGCTTCCTTGGTGAAAGCACTGTATCTTTGAATTTGCATTTTTTAACACACAAGCTATACCCAATTGTGATAATTAACATTTTCTGCTCAAAATGCTTAAAAGTACTTAATCTGCCTGCTTAATACATAAGCTCACATCCAACTTAATCATTAAGTGGATAAATTCTTTAGGGTCTTTTTTTTTTTAAACCAAAATTTAGAATTGAAAATATCTGATAACTACTATGGTAGATTAATATGACACTGACTTAATGTATTACTCCTTAGTATAATTTGAATTTTTACCAGGATATATATATACATACACGTGGATATATATATATATATTTCCTGGTAAAAATTCGAATTGAAATAAAATATTTATTACAGATATATATATATGTGTAATATATATGTAATATATATATACATATATATATATATCTGATAACTATTATGGTAGATTAATATGACACTGACTTAATGTATTACTCCTTAGTATAATTTGAATTTTTACCAGGCTATATATACATATATATATACATATATATATATATATATACACACACATATATATACATATATATATATACACACACACACATGGATATATATATATATATTTCCTGGTAAAAATTCAAATTGAAATAAAATATTTATTACATATATGTAATAAATATTTTATTTCAATACAAGATATATGATTTAAGCAGGTTGTATGTGGAAAAGCCAGATATCTTCTCTTTTCTTAGTTAACTCTATAAAGATAGTTATCTAGTTCATCCAGATATAATGACAGTTTTCACACAAAGTAAATTTTCTAAAGAAAACATGTCAGGACATTGAACAAAACTTTGGCCCAGAAGTACCAGACTTATTTTCCAGGTTATTTTGAGCTCATATGTCAATCATGAACCAACTGTTATGAGAAAGAAACATGGAAGTTACAAAATAGGAGAAAACTTACCTAATAACATTTAATGAAGGTAACATCTCTTATGTATTTATTGTGATTGAAAAAATGAAACAATGTCAATTATAATTGTAATTATCATTATTATTTACAAGTCTCTCTTCTAATTACTTTACAAATAGTAGTATACTGGACCCTCACAATAAACCTGTAGAATATTTATTATTTTATCAATTTTATAAGTCATTTAATAGGTTACCCTAAATAACACGAATTAGGGTTCAAATCTTATTTTTACACCATATTCCATGTAGTAAACCATGACACACTTTTCAGTAATAATAGTTAATATATGTTGAACCCCCATGAGGTCAAGTGCATTACTGAAATTTCACAAAAACTACATGTGAAATGCATATTAACCTCTTTTATATGGAAAAGGAAACATATACTGATAAGTAACTTAAGTAATTGAATGTAATCCTGTGAAAAGAAAACAGAGTATATAGTAACTGGGGAGTAGGAATAGAAGTTCAAGTGTTCAGAATCCAGAGCCCTACTTTTAAATCATTAAATTACATTATATGACAGTTGATGAAGAGGTTCTTAGGAGAACACATATAAGATGCTTAAGAAACTCAGAAAAGATGATAAAATTCCAGGACGTGAGTTAATAGAGGCTTCTCAGAAGAGGAGAGAAAAATGTTGGTTTTAAATGCAATGTAGATGTTGGAACAGGGAATGTGAAGATTTGCAAAGGGTACACAGGTTAGTTTGTGGAATATCTACTCTGCCTGAGTTCTGAAGTTCTGTTTAACTTATTTCCATGCTTAGTAAACTAATATAGTATTGACCGATGAATATATGGAGAAATATGATAGGCAATTAACCTAAAGAGGTTAACAACACAATAAATGCCACATATGACAAACACACAGACCCACTTCCACCACTTCTATTCAACATGGTACTAGAAGTCCTAATCAGAGAAATTAGGCAACAGAAAGATATTAAAGGCATCAAAATAGGAGAGGAAGAATTTAATATATTCTGTTTATGAATGACACTATACTACATATATTAAGAAAACACTAAATGCACCACCAAAAATCTATAGGAACTAATACACAAATGCAGTAAAGTTGAAGGGTGCAAAAACAACATGCAAAAATGAGTATCATTTTTGTAATAACAACAAACTAAAAATGAATGACAAAAATCTCATTTATGATGGCTACAAAAAATTTCACAAAATAATAAAGTATGAATATAAAGTTAAAAAAGTTAAAGATGTATATACCCATAACTATAAAACATTGACAGAAGAAACTGAGTGAGTGTCACAAAAATGGAAAGCTATCCTGTGTTCATGAATTGGAAGTATTAATATTATTAAAATGTCTATTATACCCAATAAACCTATGAATTCAATAAAATTCCTATTAAACCTCTAATGCCAATTTTTGCAGAAATAAAAAATCAATCTTCAAATTCATATGGAATTACCAAAAAAATTCAAATACCCAAAGCACTTTTGAATAAAGAACAAAACTGGAGGCATCACACAATCTGACTTTAAAACATACTACAAAGTTATAGTAATCAAACTAGAATGTAACATAAAAACAGAGAAGAAAAGAACAGGACAAAAAGCCCAGAAATAAACCCAGTTATTTACAGTAAATTTATTTTTGACAAAGTTTAAGAACACACAATAGGCTAAGGACATTTTCTTCAATAAATGATGTTGGGAAAATTGTTGGGCCCTTATCTGTCACCATATACAAAAATCAACTCCAAATGGATTAAATACATAAGCCTAATAACCGAAACTATGAAACGACTACACAAAAACACGGGAAAGCTTAATGACATTGGTATAGACAATGATTTTTGGATATCACACTAAAAACATGGTCAACAATAGCAAAAGTAAGAAATGAGATAACATCAAACTAAAAAGCTTTTGCAAAGCCAAGGAAACAACAATGTGAAGAAATAACCAACAGTTAAGGAGTAAATATTTGAATCCATATATCGGGTAAGGTATTAATCTTCAAAATATGTAAAAAACACAATTCAACAGGAAGAAAACAAATATTGCAAAATGAGCCAAAGAACAAAATAGACATTTTTCAAAGGAAGATGCAGAAATTCACAACAGGTATGTACAAAATGCTCGATAACTCTGATTACAGGGAGATTAAACCACAATGAGATACTGCCTCACACCTGTTAGAATAATAACAATGGCCATTATCAAGAAAAAAAAAAAAGAAAAGATAACGAATGCTAGAAAGGATGTTGAGAAAAAGAACTCTAGCATACTGTTGATGAAAATAGAAATTAGTACAGTCACAATGAAAAACAATAGGGAACGCCTCAAAAAATTGAAAATAGAAGTAACAAGTGATCTAGCAATCCAAATATTTAGTATATATTTTAAAAATTAAGTCAGTATGTTGAAAAGACATAGAAACTTCCATTGTTATTGCAGCATTATTCTCAATAGCCAAGATATAAAATAAACCTATGTGTCTAGATGGATGAATGGATGGAGAAAATGTGTTTTATATCCCTATTACAACAGCTTTAGAAAATAAAAACAAATCCAGTCATTTGTGACAACATTGATGAACATGGATAGCATTATATTAAATAGAATAAGCCAAGCTGGGCACCAAAAGACAAATACCACATGATCTTACTAATGTGTAAAGTCTAAAAGAGTTAAACTCATAAAAGCAGAGGGTAGAATGGAAGTGGTTAGGAGAAGGCAGGAAGTTTGGGGAGATGTTGGTTGAAGGAAACAACATTTCAATTAGATAGGATAAATAGATTTAAGAAATCTATTGCACTACATAGTGACTATAGTTAATGATGTATTCTTGAAAATTGACAGTATAAATTTTAAGTGCTGTAATCACAAAAATAATAAGTATATATGGTAATGCATATGTTACTTAGCTCTTTAGGCATTCTACAATATATGTTTCAAACATCGTTTTGTACAGAAGTATATAAAATTTTTAATTGCCAATTAAATAAAATAATTTTTATCAAGAAACAATTAAAGAAGTTAGTTTGAGGTCCTCTTTTCATAATCTATAAATTCTTATACCATCAATTATAAGTTTAAAATAATAAATAAATTACTCAAATGTATAGATCAGCCCAGATGCAGATCCCGTATGGAAACCCAAACGTCCAACAATGAGACATCACTTAAAATTATCCCACAACCTCATTAAATTGAACTTTTAAAAATGAACTGCTCATTTTTTTTCTATTTCCATTCTTCCTTTCCTCCATATAGTAAAAATTAGTATCAAACCTCCAGGTGCAGGAAGATAGCAAAACCTGGTGATATTAAACTTCTTCTGCCTTCCTTATGTCTTATTCCCTAACTCAATTCACACTTCATTAATTTTATTTACTAAACATTTTCAGAATCTGACCACTAGTCTTAATTGTAATTGTTCATTACTTCTATTCAGTCCAACACCCTTCCTTCCTTCCTTCCTTCCTTCCTTCCTTCTTTCCTTCCCTCCCTCCCTCCTTCCTTCCTTCCTTCTTCCCTCCCTCCCTCCCTCTCTCCCTTCTCTCTCTCTCTTCCTTTCCTTTCTTCCTTCCTTTTCCTTCCAACATTTTCCTTCCTTCCTTCCTTTTCCTTCCATCCTTTTCCTTCCTTCCTTTCTCTTTCTTTCTTCCTTCCTTTCTCTTTTTCTTTCTTTCTTCTTTCTTTCTTTCTTCTTTCTTTCTCCTTCTTTCTTTCTTTCTCTCTTTCTTTCTTTCTTTCTTTCTCTCTCCTTTCGTTCTCCTTCTTTCTTTCTCTTTCTTTATTTCTTTTCTTTCTTTCTTTCTTCTTTCTTTTCTTTCTTTCTTCTTTCTTTCTCTTTCTTCTGTTTTCTCTGTCACCCAGGCTGGAGTGCAGTGGCACTACCTCAGCTCACTGCAACCTCTGCCTCCTGGGTTCAAGCAATTCTCTGCCTCAGCCTCTCAAATAGCTGGAATTACAGGTGCCGGTTACCATGCCTGGCTAATTTTTGTATTTTTATTAGAGACGCGGTTTCACCATCTAGATCAGGCTGGTCTTGAACTCCTGACCTTGTGATCCACAAACCTCATCCTCCCAAAGTGCTGGGATTACAGGTGTGAGCCTCTTTCTTTTCTTTTCTTTCTTTTTTTTTTTCTGACAGAGTCTCGCTCTGTTGCCCAAGATGGAGTGCAATGTCACGATTTCAGCTCACTGCAATCACTGCCTCCAGGATTCAAGCAGTTCTCCTGCCACAGCCTCCTAAGTAGCTAGGATTATGGGCGTGTACCGCCACACCCAGCTAATGTTTTGTATTTTTAGTAGGGACAGGGTTTCACCATGTTGGCCAGCCTGGTCTTGAACTCCTGACCGTCGGGTGATCCACCCGCCTTGGCCTCTCAAAGTGCTGGGACAACAGGACCCTTTCTTTCTTAATTACACAGAGTACCTTATAAACCTTCTGTTAGTCCCTTCTATTCTATTCTTCACAATGAAGAATGTTCCAATATCTAGATTTGACCATGAAACCTCTCAGCTTATTCTAACCTAGGCCTTCTCATTCTGCCTCATCTGATATTGTCCCCACCTTGCTCATTACATTCAAAACATTCTGCTCTTCACTTTTTAGTCCAGTCTTCCACCTTCTCATTGCTCCCTGTTCTCCTATGCTCTCTGTTTATTTTTCAAGTCTAAGATTAGATGGCACTTATTTAATTTTTGGAGGGTAGGGGGATGGAGTCTCGATCTGTCACTCAGGCTGGAGTGCAGTGGCACAGTCTCAGCTGACTGAAACCTCTGCCTCCCAGGTTCAAGCGATTCTCCTGCCTCAGCCTCCAGAGCAGATGGGACCACAGGCACCCACCATCACGCCCAGGTAATTTTGTGTGTGTATATTTATAGTAGAGACGGGATTTCACTTAGTCAGGATGTTCTTGATCTCCTGACCTCATGATCTACCTCCTTGGCCTCCCAAAGTGCTGGGATTATAGGCGTGACCCACCACACCTGGCCCATTTGGCAGTTTTTTTTCAGGCAATCCTCTCTGAGTATCTGAGGGGACAGAGTGTCAGCGGTACATGCCCCTATGGCACCTTGTTTATTCTTAGAGTAGCATACTTTTTACCTTTAATTGTGATTTCCAGCCTACTTATCAGCATCCATCATTAGATTTTATGCTGTGTGAGGACATGTGGCCATAAACTAGGCCTGCACTACTTCTGGCATTCAAGGGAAGTCTATTAATTATCTACTGAATCACTAGCTGAGTGAATGTAGAAACAAATGAATAAAATTTAGATATGGCCCAACTCTTGAAGAATATTTAATAAAAAGTAAGTAAGTTTGATTTTATTTAATAGGCAATAAGCACCCACTGGAAGTTTCCAGCAGAGGGAAGGCATATTTACTCTTCTATTCATTCCAGAAAATTTAGTGAGTATTAGTTTGTGAAAAATACTCTGCTAGTGGTGAGGGTACCATTTTGGGGGAATATTCTTATACATTCAAGCTTATAGTCAAGTGGAAAGATAGATATGCAAATAAGTAAAATAGAAAACATCATAAGAATTTAAATAATGAGCAGATGCTCAAAATAAGCATGAGCAAAGTGTGTTTGAGAAGACAGCTGTCCAGATGAGGGAGGGCTTGGCACTGAGACCGGAAAGACTAGAAGAAATTTGCCCCTTGGACAAGTAAGGGCTGGTCTCCCGGTAGAGAGCAGTGAGGGAAGAAGCACAAAGGCTTCAGTGTGTCTAAAGTAATCAGGAAGCTGGGAGGGCTGGGCCAGAACTGAAGTGGACATGATCAGAGACAGGGCCCCCATTTGAACATGTTTCTTTGCAGAAAATTGACATAACGTTAGAGTGTTGAGTTTAAGAATCGGGCCAACCTAGATTCAGTCTTCACAACAGACATTAGACCAAATAAAAATTTTTTAGTCCTTTTCTAGATATCTTCTTCAACTATAAAAAATGGCAATAATAGCACAAACTTAACTTACTGACTTTAAATATTCAGTCAGAGAAAGTGCAGGAGATACCTATCATACAGTACTATTTTTAAAAAACAGTTTTCGTTGATTATTTTTTGTTATTTTACTAATTACAGAATTAAAGTTGCAGTGATAATAAAAATGAATGGAATAACTTAGAGACCAAATTCATCAAGAGCACAGTTTTGGTTCTAGGCAAAGTGATGTGAAATTCCTACACATTTTATATAGGATACTGTTTTTCACAAGTTTCAGTTAACAAACACAAACTACACATGGTTGTTTGCAATGATTAATTCACTTAACTTATTTTTGATTTGTGCCTTTCAATTTCTCTTATCTATTATCTAATGATTCCCCTGACTCCAGTCCATGACTGGTAAAGTCAGCCTGCCTGGCCAAAGAGGTAGCCATGGCAGTGAATTTGTCTTACTCCTCCCTGGCCAAAGGCTTTAGTAGTATCACAAAATAGACAAAAAGTAAAAACGCAATCCCTGCATTTTAGAAGTTTAAATTGAATGTTGTCAGGTGAAACATAAACCCTGGAGATAAACATAAACTACAGGGAGAATCAAAGAAATAAAGAAACTCAATAGGAAGGAACTACGAGTGAAGTAAAATACAGCAAATATTTGCTCTTTTTCTTATGAACCTAAAATCATGCCTTAGAGTGATTAATGGAAAAATGAATAAGAATATTTTGCAAAATAGAAGC
The DNA here is from genome assembly GCA_963573385.1 of Cacajao melanocephalus. Taxonomy (NCBI): domain Eukaryota; kingdom Metazoa; phylum Chordata; class Mammalia; order Primates; family Pitheciidae; genus Cacajao; species Cacajao melanocephalus. The sequence continues at coordinate 27,106 of CAUYLG010026068.1, read as the reverse complement.
ACATATCTGAAAGTTTAGATATTTTTCAAACAGCAATATAGGAAGGCAATGTATGTTGCTGAGTAAGAAAATTACATTAATAGGTCCCTAGCATGTGAGAAGTGAGAGTTAACTAACTGACCAACTTTGCTAATAATACTAACCTGTAGAAGAACCTATGCCAGGCTAGCTTCCTAAGAATTGTCTGCAGATCTTTAAGGGTAATAAATGTCTACAGTCTATTAAAGATTGAGCTTTTCAGGTGGTATAATCTAATTTGTTTAATATAACTACAAGTTATTCATATATGTTACAAGGTTTAGAAACCACTAATCTATTCTAGTTTCTTCCTTTTTTCAATAAGGAGAACGAAACCAAAGAAGCAATATGACCTGCTGGAATACTAGCTGCCTAAGTAGCTCAGGAATCCAACTCTTAGACTTTTTCAGCTTCTGTGTGTAAGACAGTCAGCCTGAAAGTAGTGTGCAGTATGGACTGAAGGGTTAAGTTTTGGAGAGTGGGAAGCCAGTTAAAAATCTGTGAAGGTAACCCAAGAAATATTGCATTACAATAGTTAGTACCAGGACTACATAGAAAGGTGGAAAAAATGCAATCACTTTAAACATCCCAAGAATATAATTCAAGACAAGAGATGATAACGCACTGAGAACACAGAAGCTCTCGGATTTGTTTCTAGGAAGAAGGTTCATAGTCTGGAGGATTAATTTGGGATCAAGAGGAAACAGAAAAGATTTCAGAGTGCATTTAGAAATTTCTGGAGTTTTCTCACACAAACACTTTACTCTGTCTTTTTTTTACTCTCCCTTTGATTACTAGAAGCTGAAAGAAAGGAATTAAACTTTTGCTGGCTTGAAAACATGTAGAGAACATACTCTTCTTCAGTGTCTCCAACACTGGGTCTCATGATTCAAACTACATGCCACCAATAACAGAAAGATCCAGCGTGCACTATTGGCTTATTTCCCTTTTGGTATTTCTCCCTGTCACACAGCAATAAATCAAGGGTTTTCTAAGACCTGAGTCCCCAGCTCCTAGTCAAAAAAGGACCCCAGACTCAACAGCCCTAGCTAACAGCCTCTATCTCTTCGTACAGCACTGGAAACTGCCTCAGACTCAGAAATAAAAATCACAAGTATTTCCTTATTGCAAGGAGTGGGGGCACATGATTACAGATTATACAGTTGCTGCTTGGAACTTCTAGGTTCATCATGGGGAAGTGCCCTATAGTCAGCCAATTGGCTTTCTAGTCCTAAACTCTAGTTTCTTCCCTTGGAAAAAAATGCAAATGACAGAACATTGTTCTGTGGTTTGACACCTCAGCCTGGTTTTCTTTTTCCTTTTCTCTCCGTAGCTCCATACCTTCTTCTATTCATCCTTCTCTTCTGATCTGTCAGTTATTCTACCGCTGCTCATCTAAAAAAACCTGTCCTGAATGAGTAAAACCTAACTAGTTCCCTTGCATCTTCCCATAAGAATTAACCAAATATTTTGTATATCTTGGATTTTTTTATTTTTCATTTCAATTTTTACTTGAGATTCAGGGTACATATGCAGGTTTGTTACATGAGTATATTAGGTGATGCAGAGGTTTGTAGTACAATTTATTTCATCACCTAGGTAGTGAGAATAGCACCTGGTACATAGTTTTTCAGCTCTTGCCCTACTTTTTCACTTCTCCCTCTAGTAGTTCCCGGTGTCTGCTATTCCCATCTTTATGTCCAAGTGTACACAATATTTGGCCTACAACTTATAAGTGAGATTATCCAATATTTGGTTTTCTGTTTCTGCATTAGTTTGCTTAGAATAATGCCCTCCAGTTGCATCCATGTTGCTGCAAAGGGCAGGATTTCATTTTTATGGCTATGTAATATTCCACAGTAGGTGTGTCACACATTTTTAAAAATCCAATCCACCATTGATGGACACCTAGGTTGATTCTATTTTTCTGGCTATGGTGAATAGTGTTGTGACAAACATTTAAAGGTGCATGTCTTTTTGATAGAACAGTATATTTTCCTTTGGGGATACAGTCAGTAACGGGATACTTGGTCAAATAAATGATAGTTCTGCTTTTAGTTCTTTGGTAAATCTCCAAACTGCTTTTCACAAAGATGGATGCATCACATTACTGGACTTCAAGCTATGCTAGAAGTGTACAGTAACCACAACAGCAAGGTGTTGGTACAAAAAATAGGCACATAGCCCAATGGAACAGAATTGAGGACCCCAGAATAAAGCCACACACGTATAACTAACTGATAACAAAGTCAACAAAAATAAATAAGGAAAGGATTGTTTATTCAATAAATGTATTTCTTGTCTAAACTGTGCTGAGGAATCATGAAGGTGTCTTTTCTTCCCCATCTCCCTGTTATCTCACCCTTTGATTGGAGATCATTCTGAAGGAATCTTCTTATCTACTTCCTGGAATGCTTTTCTTCAACTGCCTAAAACTGCTTTAACAGTTAATGTTTACCAAGGGTGGCAATTCACTTCTGCTTTCTGAGCAAAGACTGATCACGGATGTAGTTTCAGGTTGTAGTAGAATATGCATGATAGTGCAGAAGAGATATGCCCAGAAAAACAGTTAATCAAAGGCAAAAAAAAAAAAAAAAAAAGAGAGAGAGAGAAAGAGAAAGATTGTAATGTGTTCAACTATGACGATTTTTAAAAGCTCAGAAATTCACTCTCATTTAATGTGTTTAAGATTAGAAAAAAACTCATGTTTGCAAGTAAAAGGGTAGTTCTTCAAATGCTCCCTAAATCTTAACATCTCGGAGTGAATGATTTTACCACAAACTCATTTTCTCTGCACCATGCAGGGACTTCATTGTACATGCCATGCATCCTAGTGTTTTTTCACGGTGTCATGCATCATCTGCCAGGTGATTCACTTTTGATGGCTGTCTTACCTTTTCAAGGATTCAGTGAACTACTGAGGGTCTAGGGTTTATTCAAAATTTACTTTTTTTTTGTCTTAAATACTTTAGCAAAGGGTAGAAATATGCAAGTTCTGTTCATGGATTTGTCAGTAGTAAACCATGAGATTTGGGAAAAGCTCCCTATCATACTCCACTGTCACTATCATGACTGTCTGTCTTCTCCTATCTCTCCTGCTAAGCTCTAAATTCTTTGAAGTCAGATACCTGCTGTAATCTGTATCTGCATCTCTAAAGCAGAAAGTCCAGCAAATGGTTTTTCTTTTCTATTAAAACATAGCACAACATAAATTTTTGTTTAAGAAAGTAATTAATAACTTTGTTCATAAGTCTGATGTTTTTTTTTATTTTTATATTTTATTTTAACTCTGGGAAAGAAAGTTGCCAATAGCCAGTTTGGGTCTTACAGATTAAGTCAAACACTCTAAATTCATTAGTCTCTCTAAGTTCCAACCCCTGTTTCTTCAGTGTAGGAGAATACTGAGGACAAGTTTTCATTTTTCGAACAGATTTATTAATTCAAAAGCTTTTTATTTATCAGACATAATTCCAAAAACTTTTAAAGAGTGAAGGATCTCTTCATGTCCTATGAGGAAAAAGAAATAAAAATAAACATAGGAAAGAATTTTGCTAAAACATATGCAAGTTATAAAATTATGCCACCAATGGGAACACATACAATCTTAAAAGGAAAGACTGTATGCTATATTTAAATATACTCTGCTGAGGTGAAGGGGAGAAACATCTAAAGGTGAGCATTCATAGTCTTATGGCCACTTTTAGGTAAATATCAGCTGACTCTCAGAAGGGGTCTAAATGAAAAGCTTTTAGAGAAGAGAAATGTGCAGTGCACTGACCATATGAAAGGCTGCAGTATTTTCTGTATATTATAATATGGCTTCATTATTTCTTATCCAAAATGCATGCTACCAGAAGTATTTTGAATTTCAGAAATTTTTATATATTGGAATATCTGCAGTATACTTACTGGTTTATCATCTCTAATCAAAAAACCTGTAATTTGAAATGCTTCAATAAACATTTCCTTTAAATATCATATGGGTACTCAAACAGTTTTGCATTTCAGAGCATTTTAAGATTCTAATGTTTGGATTAAGGATTTTCAACCTGTAGACCTAGAGTCTTTGAATAAAATGCACTTTCAGTACACTTTCCTGAACCTTCCCACACTCCTGACCATACACACATACCTGTCCACAGATATTCACACAACTTCCTTATTTTAACATCCTGGGAAGAGGTAGAAACGTCTTGTCAAAGTCACCCTTTCAGTGGTGGGCATCTGCACTCTACCATCTGTTCGCTCAAATGAAAGTCGAACCTAAAAGGAAAAGGAAAGTCTGTAGACCTTTTTTTTCTGAGTTTTTTTCAAGAGATTCTTGAGTTATGCCAAAAGGACTGCAACAAATATAGCAAAATAAGTGACAAAAACAAAAATTACTTCCATCTGCAACAAGTTTAGTCATATACGTATCAAAGCAATGAATGACCCTCCTCAGGGCTTTTAAAATTTGCTGCTGGATCTAATAGCCATGAGGAACACAGGCAAATTAGAATCCACTTATTTGTCTCTGCAGGGCAGCAGCAGGGTGAAACTAAATTATTGTTTTCTCAAGGCTGTGAGTCGTAACAGGTTGGACCTGGCTCCCAGGTTCATCCACTCTCCAAAGAACTTCGAAACTTTTTTGGAAAGACGGGTATTATTAGAAGATAAACATGTCCAGATCTGCTTTCTATGCTTCCAATTGCAATAGCCAAGCATTCAGGGAGGTAGAATGAAAATAGCATCCACTAGAGCCTTACCTTGCGGAAAATTTCCTCCACATCACAGGAACAGGCATATTCTTGCAAATGTTCAATGAGTCTCATAACAAAAACAGAGCCCTTTGTGGGATGTCTCCAAGAAACATTATCTGTTGATAAAGCACATTTCTAATCTCAAGACAAGCTCTTGCCTGAAGAAAGAGAAGAAACCCTAGTATTTCTACTCTAGCCAAGGTATGTCTGAAATCATAAATTTAGTATCGAGTAAGGAAAAGGCAGAATGGAGTACAGGGGAGTGATTGGGATTTGGAAAACAAATATCTAAATGTACATTCCCAAAGTGGTACTACTGACTGTAATTTAAATTAATTATGCATTCTGATATTAATAGACTCAGCTATATAGGGGATGGTAATAATTTCATACATAAGAGATATCTGAGGTCACACAAGTGTCTAAGATAACACAGGATATGTAATATTCAGTCTATACAGGATAACTGTGTTAATAAATTCTGAATACATACTTCATTAAAAAATAATTAAAATTAAATAACATTGACAGTAAGATTTTACATGCAAAAAATTAACCATAAAAATCACAAACAGAACAAAAGTAAAAATCTAGGAGGAGTTGATAAGGAAATGAGCACATCATATGGCAGGATAAACAGTTCTTATGAAGAAGAGAAATATTAAAGAAAAACAATATGAATTTATTACATGGTAGACACAAAAGTAATGAAGGCATAAAATTATACAAAGCAAGGCTTAAGAGAAAGACAGTAGCAATAGCTCCATGTATAATGACAGACACATTCTTTAATGACACGTTTTAGCCAGTTATAATGGTCATAAAGTATATATTGATAATAAAATTCTATTTAGAAACACAGCTATCTCAGCTAAAGGAAGTCTTTAACTGAGACTTATTCTAGCAATAGGAAGTAGGTAAGAGATATTGTGGAGACAGATGTCTCTGCAAACGTTTTGTGAAATTAAGGAAGTAGATGGTTACTTCTCTTCAGGAAATTACTGGGATATGGTTGGGATTGGCACAGTAGAATGTGGAGATGGGTCCAGCATGGAAGTTATACATAACTAAATTGGTGTTCCTGCAGTCATCTGGAAAGGAGGAGTAAGGAAAGTGAAAGAAAAGAAAGACACATAAATCAGCTAGGTTCATGATGAGAAGCCAGGGGCCTACAGAAAGCCACAGAGATGGGTGAATGTGAAAGTGCGGGATCAAAGGATTTTAAAGACAGTTCTCTCTGATATTAAAGTCTACTATATGTCATATGTACTCAGGATGAAAATGCATGGTTTTTTGTATGATGCCATTGTTTCTGAATATTGGAAAAAAAACATTTAGTTCTACATCAGGGCATGTTCAACACAATGTAGAACCAAGCTTCTTCTGAAAGAAGATATCTCATTTTAGAAAATATTTTAGAAAACTTAACTATTTGAACAGAGGCAGGGCCTTTGGGCAACAGGTGACTGAGAGAATGCGAGTCCTCTCAGGAAACTGCCAAATGTAGTGAATGAAAGAATTTAAAGAATCTTTATTTAAACCTCGCTTAGAAAAGTAATTGAATTAAGTTATAAAATAAAAACATTTTAAATAATAGCAGTTCTTTAATGTGTGCTTTATTTTTTGTCATGCCCAATATTTCAAATATAATAATTTATTCAATTCTTAGAAAAATAATATTTATATTCACGTTAGTGAACAATTCAAGGAAAACCCAGGGAGGAACTAGTGGAGCTGGTTTACAAAGTACTAAATGGTTGTATCAGTAAATAACAGCAAAATTCTTACTCCAAAGTACACATTTAGAATAATTCAAATGTATTCTGACTTACACACTTCATGCTTACAGATAAAACCCACTTTAATTTAGGGCTAAAGTGCCTCACTTGCTGTTCTACTTTTCTGTACCCAGCTCCTACTCTTGTTTTATAAATACTTGATGTCTGGGCAAATTGGACCGATGAATGATCTCAACATGGCAGAACCTTTCTATGCAGAGTCAGATTCTAATGTACTACAGCACAGAACGTCTTCCATTCAATTCTCTGTTATGGCTCAGCATTCCAATAAAAAATTTTAAAACATAGACAAATTATCTTATTAGTAATTCATTGAACAGATATGTAAAATTGATCTCTTGGATAAAGGGAATTGTGTGTATAACTTGGAACAAAGCTTGAGTTGGTCTTTAAAAATCTTATCTAAATTCCATGCAGGTATAGACCCTCTAGTGGGTGATTGTCACTTTTTGTATTGATAACCCCAACAAAAATGTCCTGTGTAGAACCTGTTACCTGGTGTGGAAGAGCAGAAAGCAATAAAATCCTTCTCTATGTGGGCTTTCCTAATGGCATCATCTTCAAACTCTTCTGTAGTTGGTAAAGATGTGTTTTCAGAAACTCCTCCTGAGTCTTTTAACCACACCACACCTTTGTTCTCTGGAAAGACAAAATTTGATTTGTTACTAGTACCAATAGCTGAGAAGTTGATGTTTTCCTCCTAGCCTCTGTTCCATGATATTTATTAATGTGTTTGCTCTATAATTAATTAACATGCAAATACACACGTACATTTCAGTTACAATCTTTTCAACAATTCTTAACTTTTCTGACCATCAAACAAATTCGAAAAATGTCCAAACATCAAAGTCCTAAGCTTTAATATGGAAAAAATATCTACCAACCAGCCATTCAATTCACAGAAACCACAATCTTGAGTACTGACATTACATGTTCTTTGACATTAAAAGACAGACAAAAAGAAACTGAACAATCCTAGATGCATACAGATGAGGATAGCATTTAATGTCTGGTGTTTTCAAAGACATCAGCACTCACCACCACGGCAGGCCTGGATGATGATCACCTTGGGTTTGTCCTTCAAACTTGGGCAGTTTCTGGTATTCAAATTTCTGAAGATTTCATTGACTTGTAGTGTATCTGGGACTTGCTCAGAGTATTTCTTCCCACAAATGCCTTCCCGAATACCATGAGACATGAACACCAGGAAGGTGCTGTCAGAGGTCTTGTGCTCTGGGCGGTGTGCAAATGCCTCCAGCTCTGTAGTCATTTCCTGAAAGAGACCATTCCACTGATTTTGCACTATGTAATTAACTATCATGGCACCTTGGAGAGCCAATAAATAAATACTTAAGAATTGCTTAAGGAACTCCATGACAAACAATGGAGTGACAAAAAAAGTTTTAGTCTTAATTTTGAGAAAGGAAAATGTTATAGGAAGTCATCCAGAGTTATCTTGTAGTGAGACAGTGACATTACTGAGCTAATAAAACATTTCCTAATTAAGTTACACCAAGCTCGTGCTGAAAGACTCCTATGTTACAAGGGAACATGTAGTATCCAGCACTCTCTCATGGCAAGTTTATATTTTAGATTATCAAGAGATTACATTTTTTGGTCTTACAACCAAGCTTTCTAATATTATTTAGTTATATGAAGGGCATGACCATTGTCTCTTAGTTCTGATAATAGAACTTACTGACGCAGTGAGATTTTTTCTCACATCCACACTGTACCCCAGATTTTTTAGCAGCATTGCCATGCCTATGATGTCAACCTCAGCTCCAGTTCTTCTAGGAAGACTGTCAAATTCTTCATTGCAGATAATGAGAGCAAGACGTGTGCGGCTTGACCCGTTCATTGTTGGATAAATCTATAGGAAATGGAGTTTGAATTAACAGCCTTGTCCTCTCCAATTAAATATTCACCTTGCTGGTTTATGACAGCTTTCCCTTCCTTAGTCCTATGAAGATACCAAATCCCATGAACTGTACATTGAAAAGGGGTAACAGAATTGAGTGCTGCTTCAAGAGCAGGCATGGAAATTGCAAATGCCCAAATGGCAGCCAAGCTACTGCCTTCATTGTTCTTGATATGTAGGATTTTGAAAGACGCACAAGCTTTGAAGCAAAAATGGCTGAATTCTAAAACTGATTCCTTCAATTTCTGATTGTTTATCTTTGGGCAAAATATTTAACATCCTATATCTCAGCTTCTTGATCTCTAAAATGGGTTATGTTTAGGTTTAAAATTATGTATTATGATGTGCAAATTGCTTAGAACAATGCCCACTCATAGTAAGCATTCAATAGTTGCCATCACTGAGGTTATTTACCCAGGAATTGGATCCAATTTGGAACTCTTTCTCTAAACCTGGGATTTTAGGATATAGAAATCCTTTATGTGAGAAGAGCAAAAGTATAATTCTCCAGAATTGCTCAATGAAATTGGCTCTAAGAAAATGTCACTGCATTTCAGAACTGCCCCAAGTATATCTTTCACCCCACTCTATCCGTGTGTTCTGAGCATGGCACCTCTGCCGACTGTTCTTTCTGTATCCTTTCAGCTTCTTCTGGGGGGCAAAGCTTGACATTCCCTTCTGAGCCCGAGGATGTGAGCATAGTTGGCTTGTTCTGCACTGCCTGAGGAGCTGCAAGAGACAAAGAACATCATGAACGGCGGCATTCCTCTTTGTTCCGCTTTGTGTTTCTTACAGCCTCACCTACGGATGAAGACACGGAAAAGGAAATGCACTCTGAGGAGGACAGTCCTGATCTACATCATCAACACAGCTGAAAGAGTTTGCTGCTAATGGAACACATTTCAGTCCAGAGATCCCTGGGTATGTATTACAGAGATCTACTTTCATATTTCAAGATCAGCATTTCTACAAGCATTTTAGATACTAACATAGAAAAGGAAAATTTCAAGTCTATGCCTGGTAAAACACTCAGAAAACAATGTATGAGATAAACTAGTTAGAAGATAAACTTTTTCAAAAGATTCAAATCTTAGGATAAAATTTAATGGGAGCAAGTCTTAATTAAATCTACTGAAATATTTTTAAAATATATGTTTATCTTTTTATTTATTTACTTAATAGACATGATAGTAAGCACTGGGAATATTTTTTAAAATGCATCTTTGTCTCCTTCAGGATCTCTTCTTTCTATTTATGCATATGTAAGGACAAGAATATTGAATATATAAAATAGAATGAATATAAAATAGAATGATGAATGCTAAAATCAAGGTGCACACCAGATGGATTCATAGCACTAAACACTGATTGCACACATATATATGAGGAAATGTTTTCACAGAGTTTATGGCGAGAAAATCCTTGAGGCTTTTATTTCATCACAGGTTCAACACAATCTGACAATGTGATGTATTTGTTAAAGAAATTAATGCAATCTTTGTTTCAAAATAGAAATAAGTTTTCTAGATATGTGGAGGATCTTTTAGAAACTATTAAGGCAAAAATAATATTTAATTTTAAGAACAAATTTGAAAACTGTTATATAGTCAGATAAAGGCAGCATGAAATACGTTGATGTGGAAAAGGACTAATTAGAATAGACATATTGGAGAAAATTATACAATAATCATCTAGTGGATGAAATGTTTGGTTCCTTCATAAAGAAGTGTGAAAACAATAGAAAAAATATATGGAAGTATTTAGGTTATTTTTTAGCTATTTTTCCATAGTAAAGAATACAATATTTGTTTATATATTGAATATCCCATGCTGTGAAACATTTAAGAAAATATTCATGAGATAACCAACCTTAATAAATTCAGTAAATATCTGAAACTGATAAATAATTTGCATTCCTACCCTCTAAATTACTTTCAGATATAAGTTTATTTTATTTTAAGAGGGCACTATAGGAATAAATGTTCTTTAATAAAATAATAGAAGTAAAAATGGAGAGATGGTTCCAAACTTGAGAAAAGCCTGCATAAAACTTGGCCATGGCTTGAATGTTGAAGGTACATGAGAAGAAAGGGTCCCATATGAGTTTCAAGTTCCTGGTTTGAACGACTGGTGGTGGTAGCACCAATACCCAAGTTACACAAAACTGGAAGAGAATCAGGGTGGGGAAGAATGGCATGCTCAGCTCTGAAATTGTTCAGATAAGGGTGTCTCTGGGAGATGTGAGAGAATATTTCAGTAGGCTTAAATAATAAATTTGGTACTTATTTAGGTAATCAGGATTTGAGACACAAATTCAGAATTTTTAATATAAACATGGATAGTGAAGCTGTGGGACAGTTTCTACAAAAGCAGAATAGATGATGAAAAGAAAATTATATAATCAATCTATGCAAATTCTACATAGCCCATTTACCCATGGTTCATCCTACAAAATTAATGTCAAGGATGATGGAGGGTCAAAGAATGCTCTTGCTTTGAAACAGCATTACCTGGGGAGGAAGGAAGTACTTCTTGAGAATTTTGTATATTAAGGTGATATCCAAATGTCTGAGCTATGAAAAGATAAAGGTTATTGAAATAGTCACTTATCATCTCTGGAAAACTTTACCCCAATGTGCAAAACACTCCCCACTAAAAATTTATCCTATAACACTGACTGACTGAAATTAAATAATATTCAAGATGTTCTTTAATTTAGAGAGTGGTGAGAGGTATAAAATGAAAGAGACAGCAATAAAGAAAAGGTGTTTATTACATATAGATGAAACGGAAACATCTGCAATGACTGCTTAGACAGGCATAAACTTTCCCTAACCCTTAGAAAAAAAAAGGTTTTTACTTTCAAAGAACGTCTCCCTCCGAAGTGGCTTTAGGAAGTCCACTGAGATCAGTGACTGTGAATCCACCAGAACTCTCATCCTCACCAAGTGGTAGGTCCAAGTGGACATGAAATTTGGCCAGCTCAGTTCCTGAGCACTGTATTGGGTCTGAAGAGGGCTGCAAGTGGAGGCAGTCTAGGCCTCACAGCATGAACTGCAACCTGGTAACAGGCAAGTGGGTGATCTTACTCAAAAAAATATAAGGAGGCAACTGGAGGAACGAACCCACTAGAAAACTTTATTTTTCTATACATTCAATATATTCTCTGAGTGTATCACCATCACTGAAATTTATTGTATTATTTTTGGAGGGGAAAATTTTGGAGAAAAGGTATAAAAAGTATTTGATTACAAACCTTAAAGCTTCACGTGGCTTTATAACTACTTAAGTGCTTAGGGACTGCTTTCACTAAATAAATAAATAAATAAATCCACAAACAAATATTATGCCTTGACAGGAACACTGGAACACACAGTGTGAAGCTTTTCAGATAGTTCTCATGAGCTTCAGCAAATGAACTACAACATACTCAAAACAGGAAATGAGCTTTAATCAGAAGAGGGCCACTAAGGATGAAGAAACAGAATCAAAGGAGAGTCAAGGGACATGCAGTAGGGCCTGTTACAGAAATATGGCCCTGAAGCCAGAGGTAAGAAAGTTTTCTGCAACTTAACATGACTAGTAAAGACGTCACGTGGTGGGCATGTTGATAAGCCCTATGTGCACTTGAGTGTGAGTCACTGATCCTTACCTGCTGAGAGTCCCAGCTTCTCTGCCAGGTGACAGTCTTCTTCACAAATGTCTGTGATGAAAACTTGGCATGCCAGAGCCCCTTTCCGAATAACAGAGTCAAACAAAGCTCGGGCTTTATCCATAACTGTAGCATTTTCACGTTTTACTTTCTCAATCTCTTCCTGGTTCAGCACCCTTTTCTCTAGTAATTCATCCAGTAAGCCATTTATTGTACCTTCACCCACTGAACGGATAAACAGCTTTCTCTTCTCCTTCAGGATCTTGTCTGTTCAGAGCACAAGGATTTCTCACATCATGAAAACAGCCTCATATTCCTCTCATGTTATCAACAGAAAGAGATCTTATTTAAGTTTCATTAGTAAAATGTCCCCCTCCTCACACTTGTGTAATCCCTCTTCTTACTGTACCACTATCCTACTTGTTTTCCTCAGTAGTCCCCGTACATGTGCATGGAGTGGCCTGAAGACTGAGTTTACCATTTCCAGGTTCGTCCCTGGAAAGCAGAGACCATCCTATTGTGTCCCATGTTTATTTAACTATGAATAATAAAGTAGCCCATTTGCTTTTGGAACAATAGCCGCTAGTACTCTTCCTGTGCCAATTCTGTACCCTCTGTTAGACTTACAACATGTAAGTAAGAGTTTAATTAAGATTGCAAAATGACAGCCGGCTACCTCTAAAAGCCCTCAGTTCCTTTCTGGGTTTGCCTTTCCTTTCTAAAGGCTGCGAGAGACTTCTGGTTTCTCTCTCCCCTCTCTTCTCCCTCTCCCTCACTTCTGCTCACCTAAACTTCCACAGATACTAATTATGGCATCCAGAAGATTCAGCCCCTTCCAAAACTCTTTCTTCCCAGGGACCTGTTCTCGGAACAGTGAAAGACTCACCAGCCATGGCTTTTCTCTTCTAGTCTCCTTGTGTGAGCTGAAACTGAAAGTATGCGTCACCTTCCTTTTTGGCAGGGGTGTGTACACATGTTGGGGAACAACCACTGCACATGCATATGCATGTCTTTCTTTTTTTTTTTTTTTCTGAAGAAAGAATCAGGACTGTATCCTGCATCAGGGAGGGTATCCATGGGATTTTTTTTTTCACCAGCCCTTGGAATAGATTAGGATAGGAGGGGAATGGGGCTTAGAGGGTAAGACAGGCTTGAGACAGTGTGTGTACAATTAAACTCACACAGCGGACTTTTTCAATCATTAGAAAACTTGATGGAGAAAAGTAACACAACCTGTGGAGAATGTGAAACACTGTTCTCCTTGCCCCACCTCCCGGGCATAGTTGTGGGAAATGGATGTTCCAGTGAAGGAATTTTGCTTTAAGAACTATTTTTCACCAAAATTAAAGCTTTTTAAATTTAATGTCTTTCCTTTTTAAGTTGCTTTTTTTTTTCTGATACAGGATATTATTCTGTCGTGCAGGCTGGAATGCAGTTACTCAACCTTGGCTCACTGCAGCCTACACCTCCCAGGCTCAAATGATTCCTCTGAGTCAGCTTCCAGAGTAGCTGCAACTACTGGCACGTGCCACCATGGCCAGCTAATGTTTGTATATTTTGTAGAGACAGGATCTCCCTAAGTTTCCTAGGCTTGTCTTTAACTCCCTGGCTCAAACATTGTGCCCATGCTGGCCTCTCAATGTGCTAGGATTATTGGCATGGGCCACCCACCCATCCTAGTTGGTTTATTTTTGAGGTGTATTGCATCATAGAGGCCCAGGGCATAGGCTGTGGAATTAGAATGTTGAACTTAGCATTTTAAACTTCCCTTCCTGGACAAGATATTGAACTTCCCTATGCATTGGTTCCTCTGTCTATAAAATAATTAAATTAATAGTATGTACCTACACAGTTTTGAGTATTAAGTGAGCAAAAACGCAGAAAATACATGGAACATTGCCTGACAAATGGTAAGCAGATAATGAGTGACATTACTACAATTAATACAAATATTTGAGTTTAGAAAAATAATCAAGGATGATTATTTGCAGATTATCTAGTCAGATTTATCTTTTGTTAGAATCCTCAAGCAGTGCATCTAGTCATTCATATATGGATGACGTTGCTCTAGGTGTCAGGGGTTCAGTTGAAACATACCATGGTCCTTTCCCCCTTGTCCTCACATTCAAGATGGGAAGACAAATGTGAAGCCTGGTGATATGGTTTGGCTCTGTCTCCCTACCCAAATCTTACCTTGAATTGTAATAATCCTGAAGTGTTATGGGAGAAACCTGGTGGGAAATAGCTGAATCATGGGGGCTGCTTTTCTCCATCCTATTCTAATGATAGTGAATAAGTCTCATGAGATCTGATGGTTTTATAAAAGAGAATTCACCTGCTCATTCCCTCTTTCCCGCACCCATGTAAGACGTGGCCTTGCTCCTCTTTTGCCTTTCGCCATGATTCTGAGGTCTCCCCAGCCATGTGGAACTGTGAGCCTATTAAATCTCTTTTTTTGTTCTATATAATCACCCAGCCTTGAGTATGTCTTTATTAGCAGTGTGAGAACTGACTAATGCAGTAAATGTGTACCAGGTAGTGGTGTGCTGCTGTAAAGATCTCCCAAAATGTAGAAGCAACATTGGAACTGGGTAAAATGCAGAGGTTGGAACAACTTTTAGGGCTCAGAAAAAAATAGGAAAATGTGAGAAAGTCTAGAACTTCCTAGAGACTTGTTGAATGGCTTTAACGAAATGGTGCTCATCTCGGATGAAGATGAGAAACTTGTTGGGAACTGGAATAAAAGTGACTCTTGCTAAGTTTAGTGAAGAGATTGGTGGGATCTTGCCCCTGCCCTAGAGATCTGTAGAACTTTGAACTTGAGAGAGATGATTTAGGGTATCTGTCAGAAGAAATTTCTAAGCAGCAAAGCATTCAAGATGTGACTTTGGTGTTGTTAAATGCATTCAGTTTTACGTATTTACAAAGATA
This sequence comes from Cacajao melanocephalus, assembly GCA_963573385.1. NCBI lineage: Eukaryota > Metazoa > Chordata > Mammalia > Primates > Pitheciidae > Cacajao > Cacajao melanocephalus. The sequence goes on along the minus strand of CAUYLG010026068.1, from coordinate 12,046 downwards.
TGATTTGGAATAAGAACTTATGTTTAAAAGGGAAGTAGAGCATAAAAGCTTGAAACATTTGCAGCCAGATGATGTTATAAAAAAGCAAAACTCATTTCCTGAGGAGAAATTCAAGCCAGGTATAGAAATTTGCATACATAACAGGGAGTCAAATATTAATCTCCAAGATGTTAATCTCCAAGACAATGAGGAACATGTCTCCAGGGCATGCCAGAGACTTTCCATGCAGCCCCTCCTATCACAGGACTGAAGGCGTAGAAAGAAAAAAATGTTTTCATGAGGTGGGCCCAGGGCCCTTCTGCTGTGTGCAGCCTAGAGACTTAGTACCCTTCTTCTTGGGCCGCTCCAGCCATGGCTAAAGGGGACCAAGATACAGCTTTGGCTGTGACTTCAAAGGTTGCAAGCCCAAAACCTTGGCAGATTTCATGTGATGTTGAGCCTGTGGGGGCACAGAAGTCAAGAATCGAGGTTTGGGAACCTCTGCCTAGATTTCAGAGGATGTATGGAAATGCGTGGATGTCCAGGCAGAAGTTTGCTGCAGGGGTGGCACCCTCATGGAGAACTTCTACTAGGGCAATGCAGAAGGGACATGTGGGGTATGAGCCCCCACATAGAGTTCCCACTGGGACTGTGCCTAGTGGAGGTGTTAGAAAAGGGCCACCATCCTCCAGACCCCAGAATAGTAGATCCACCAACAGCTGGCACCATGCACCTGGAATAGTTGCACACACTAAATGTCAGCCCATAAAAGCAACTGAGAGGAATGCTGTACACTGCAAAGCCACAATAGTGGAGCTGCCCAAGGTCTTGGGACTCCCAGTCTTGCATCAGTGTGACCAGGATATGAGACCTGGAGTCAAAGATTATTTCAAAGCTTTAAAGTTTGACTGCCCCACTGGATATTGGACTTGCATGAGGACTGTAGCCCCTACCTTTGGCCAATTTCTCTCATTTGGAATGGATGTATTTACCCAATGCCTGTACCGTCATTGTATCTAGGAAGTAACTAACTTGCTTTGATTTTGATTTTACAGGCTCATAGGTGGAAGGCTCATTGTCTTAGATGAGATTTTAAAATCTTCTGGGTTAATGCCAGAATAAGTTAAGACTTTAGGGGACAGCTGGAAGGCATGATTGGTTTTGAAATGTGAGGACATGAGACTGAGGAGAAGCCAGGGGCAGAATGACAGAGTTTGGTTCTGTGTCCCCATCAAAACCTTACCTTAAATTGTAGTAATACCCAGGTGTCATGGGAGGAACCCCATGGGAGGTAATTGAATCATGAAGGTGGGTTTTTCCCATGTTGTTCTCATGATAGTGAAAAAGTCTCATGAGATCTGATGGCTTTATAGAGAGGAGTTCCCCTGCACATGCCTTTTTTTCAGCTGCCATGGAAGATGTGTCCTTACTCCTCCTTTGCCTTCCACCATGATTGTGAGGCTTCCCAAGCCATGTGGAACTACAAATCCATTAAACCTCTTTTTTTCTTTATAAAGTACCCAGTCTTGGATATGTCTTTATTAGCAGCATGAGAACAGACTAATACACCTGGTATGGAATATGTTACTGGAATATTAAGAATGTTCAAATGTAGAAAGTGATGAGAAAGATAAAAAATTAATTGGTGAAATAGGAGACAGGGAGTCAGGGAAGGCCAGAAAAGATCTCTGCCTTTGCAACCACATGTTCAATTGATTATCCCAAAAATAAATTCAATGTAGTTAATTTATTTTATAAACCTATTTGGTGAAAGATAGACTAATAGCAAAATGCACACAGTATGTTATGTTTATCAAATTCTTTACCAAAAATTCTCTTGGGCTGTTATCTTATTATTTTTTTGGAGAATAAAGACCCAGAGTTGCAAAAACATCTACTTTTTGACATGTGGGCCACCAGTTTTATTACCTGTGCTCTAGGTGAAGACTTAAATGTGTATGGCTTAGGCTAGAACTCACTGTGTAGGTGGACACTGATGTAGCTTTTAAATTAAGGGGTATCCCATTGTAGGTTTTTTTTTTCTTTTGGGACAAAATCTTGCACTGTCTCCCAGCCTGGAGTGCAATGGCACCATCTCACCCCACTGCAACCTCTGGCTCCCAGGTTCATGCAATTCTCCTGCCTCAGCCTCCCGAGTAGCTGGAATTACAGGTGCACATCACCACACCTGGCTAATTTTTTGTATTTTTAGTAGAGACGGGGTTTCACTATGTTGGCAAAACCGGTCTCTAACTCCTGACCTCATAATTCACCTGCCTTGGCCTCCCAAAGTGCTGGGATTACAGGCGTGAGCCACGGCACCCTGTCTGTCATGGTGTTTTAGCTTTACTTTGCCAATGACTTTATTCGATTGCAGCACAAGCTTGTGCTCCTTGCCACTGGTAAGATTTGTAGTATGGAAGAAAGTAGAAATTATCTGTACATTACTTCTTTTCCAATCATTACTTTTAAATTTATTTACTGATTCATGTTTTTTTCTCTGTTAACTTAAGTATTTTACACGGGGGTTTCTCCCCCAGCCAGAGCCATGAACCACTGAGTTGAAGCACGCCAAAGTGGCATCTAAGATACGGAAACTTTGACTAGACCATGTATCTGGGATGTAGAACCATGAGCCTTGAGTCTCATGTCCTGGCGAGCTAAACATTGATCCACCAGATTATAAGGACCCACTGTTTTCTCAAAAATGAAGGTGTCATAAACTGGTGACAACTCAATATCTAATTCAGGAACATAAAATAACAATTTGTGCTATACATGTACTCTGAAACGCTATTCAGTCATAAAAGGGAAAAATTACTAATATATACAATAACATGGATGAAAAAAACGCTTTCATTATGAATGGAAGAAGCCATACAGGAGGGAACACGTACACTGTGATTCCAATTATATAAAGTTCTAGATTAAGAAAAACTAACATATAGTGATAGAAATTCAATCACTACTTTTTATCTCAGGAGGAAGTGGAAGGAGATTGAGAACTATGGGCATGACAAAACTTTCTGGGGTGACAAAGTTGGTTTGCCTATTCATTGGAATGTTATTGTACCATAATATACATAAATCATCAATAATCAAACTATTCTTAAAAGGCGTACATTTTCTTTGCTGTAAATTACACTAAAATAAACAAAATTTTGAAGCAAAATGGTCAGTGGTTGCAATAGTAGATTTTTTTCTTGATTTCTGGACATACTCCACAAATTCGTAAAAATATTGGGAAGAAGAAGTGGTTCTTATAGTGACTGAGTTGTAATTACCAACCACCCAAGTTGGATGGGGATTTGCAGACAGAGTGAATATAATTTATAGGAACCAAATTATTTTCTGAAATATATACATGGGAAATAAAGGGAAAATCATCTTAAATGAATGTAGTATTTATATTATAAATAGTATTTTAAATATTTATAACATTTTAAAATCCTGTCAGTGAGAAGTCTGTGAAACAATATCATTTTAAATAACAGAGTCATTGTGAAATCTGTGAAACAGTATCATTTTAAATGACAAGAGTAGGTACTATAATAATCTCTGACATAGAAGACAGAAAATTCCTGAGTTTGGATTTTGACTGTCCCATTTCCAAGCCTTAGAACATCATGTACCGTTTCAGTTTATCCAGCTCCTCTTCTTATTTATATTTTTGGACTATCAGCACATTTTGAGTAATACAACTTAGAGCACTAATCAGTTATAACATGTTATTTTATTTTTTCTTTGTCTAAAAGCTTCCTCCTTTGTGCACAGCTTATCAGTGTGGACTTTGGCGTCTAATAGTCCAGAGGTCAACTTCTGTTTATGAACTGTAGATCTCAGACAAGTTATCAAACATCTCTCACCCTCTGTGTTCTCATGTGTAGGAGGGACCTCATAATTATTCTTACTTTCTAAGATGTAATGCCAGGTGTAGAGAGCATGCCACAGTACCTCTCATTTATAGTAATCATCATCTATATCCAGAAGCAAAGTAATGTTAAAATGCACTTTTTAGTAAAGTGCTTCTAAATTTTTCATATGCTTCATTTCAATATGTTAAATAAACATTCATTTCATTTTGTGAATAGGAAGACCAGGCAAAAAGTTAACTCAAATCCTTGGTAAGCACAAGTTGGAGAATTGGGTGAGAAGCCAATCCACCTCAATACTTGCTCTATATGATGTGCTTCTCTCCAACTGGGCACTACACTGGAAAATCTGGAGTATACTAGCAGACAATGGTTTGTTTGTGTCAGTGGGAAATAAATTCTAAGAGACAGACTGGGTGAAGACTATGATAATTTATGAGTTCCAATTTGCAACTCTGTATATAAACCTGGGATTCTAGGAAATAAAAGTCCTTTATGCAAGGGGAGCAGAAGTATGATTCTCCAGAACCGCTCAATGAAATTGGCTCTAAGAAAAAGCCCCTGCATTTCAGAACTGCCTGAAGTGTTATCTTTCATCCCCCTTTATCATTGTATTCTGAGCATGACACCTCTGTGACTTTCTTTCCATATCCTTTGAGCTTCTAGAGAGCAAAGCTTGTTGCTTCCTTCTGGGCTTGAGGATGTGGGCATAGCTGGGTTGTCCTGCACTGTCTGAGGAGCTGCAAGAGACAAGGAACATCATGAACAGTGGTATCCCTCTTTGTTCCGCTTTGTTCTTACAGCTTTGCCTATGTATGAAGTTACAGAGGAGGAAATACATTCCTAGAGGACGATCTAATCTAGTTATTAACATAGCTGAGTGAGTTTGCTGCTAATGGAGCACATTTCAAGCCAGAGATTTCTAGGTATGAATTACAGGGAGGATTTACTTTCATATTTCAGGATCAGTATTTTTACAAGCATTTTAGATAAAAACATAGACAGGAAGCTTGTCAAGGCCATGCATGATAAAACACTCAGGAAACAATCAATGTGTGAGATAAGATATGATTTGTTTTGAAAAGATTCAAACCCTAGGATAAAATTTAATGGGAGCTGGTCTTAATTAACATTAATTAATTTTTTAAAGATATGTTTATATTTTTATTTATTTATCTGATAAATATGATAGTAAGCACTAGGATTATTTTTTAAAGAATCCTTTGTCCTGTCCTTCAACATCTCCTCCTACTATATATACATGGGAGGACAAGAATATTGAATATATAAACTAGAATGAATATAAAATAGAATGATTAATGCTAAAATCAACTTGTGCTCTAGATGGATTCATAGCACTAAACATTGTTTGCATAAACCTCTGAGGCAATGTTTTCAGAGTTTCTGTGAGAAAAAGCCTTGAGGCTTTTATTTCGTCACAGGTTCAACACAATTGACAATGTGATGTACTTATTAAATAAATTAATGTAATTTTTGTTTCAAGATAGGAATGCGTTTTCTTTATATGCAGAGGATCTTTTAACTACTAAGCCAAATAGTAATATTTACTTTTGCAAACAAATGTCAAAAACTGTTCTACAATTGGTTAGATAAACAAAGGCAGCATGAAGTGTGTTGACAAGAAGAAGAACTAATTAGAATGGATATATTGAAGAAAACTATCAAATAACAATTTGGTAGAAGAAATGTTTGGTTTCTTTGTAAAGATTTGTGAAAGCAATGAAAAAAAACTAAAGAAAAATATTTGGGTTATCTTTGAGAACACAGTATTTGGTTATATAGTGAGTATCCCATGCTGTGAAACATTTAAGAAAACATTCATGAGGTAATCAGCCTTAATAAATTCAGTAGATTAATATCTGAACTTTATAAAAAATTGCATTTCTAGTCTCTAAATTGCTTTTAATTATAAGTTTCTTCTATTTTAAGGGGGCACTTAAGGAATAAGTTTTCTTAAATAAAATAATAGAAGTAAGAATGGAAAGGCATTTCCAAATTTGAGAGAAGAATGCACAAAATTTGGCCATGGCTTGAGTATTGGAGGTGCGTGAGAGGAAAAAAGCCAAGATGACTTTCAGGTTTCCTGGTGGAACAACTGGTGATGATGGCACCAAAATCAAGTTACACAAAACTGAAAGAGAAGCAGGGTGGGGAAGAATGGCATATTCAGCTCTGAAATTATTCAGATAAGGGTGCCCCTGGGAGATGTGAGTGAATATTTCAATAAGCTTAAATAATGTAGTTTTGTACTTATTTGCGTTATCAGAATTTGGGACACAAGTTCAGAATATATTAGTATAAATATGAGTAGTCAAGCTGTGGGAACATGCTCTTGAAAAACAGAATAGATTAAAAAAGAAAATTATACAATCCAGCTATGGGAATTCCCATTAGCCCCTTTAAGTACAGTTCATCCTACTAAATTAATGTCAAGGAAGATGGGGTTCAAAGAAAGCTCTTTTTTAAAAAAACAGCATTACCTGGGAAGGAAGAAAATAGTCTTTGGGAGTCTTGTGTGCTCAGGTAATTTCCATGTGTTGGACCTATAAAAAACATGAAGGACATTAAAATAGCTACTTATCATATCTGGAAAACTTTACCATAATGCATAAGACATTCCCACTATGAATTCCTCCCACAACCCTGACTGAATGACAGTAAAGAATGTTCAAGTCCACCAAAGCTCCCATCCTCACCATGTTATAGGTCTAAGGGACCACGAGAATGGGCAAACACAGTTTCTAAGCACTGTGTCAGGTCTAGGAGGGCTGCAGGTATGATCTGCATAGCTTCACAGTATGTAACAGGGAAGTGAGTGATCTTACTCAAAAGAAAATCCAAAGAGGCAACTGGAGGAAAGAGCCCACTGAAATGTTTACTTTTCTATAATCATTGGATGTATTCTCTGAGTGTATCAGCATCAGTTAAATATATTTTATTCTTATTGGAGGGCAACATTTTTAAGAGAAGGTATAAAAACTATTTGATTACAGATCCTAAAGCTCATGTCAGCCAACTACATAAGTGCCTAGGGACAGCCTGGACTCAAAAATGATAAATCAATCAATAAATATTGTGCCTTGCCAGGATCACTGGAACACGGAATGTGAAGCTTTTTAGATGGTTTTCGTGAGCGTCAGTAAATGAACTACCACATACTCAGAAGAGGAAATGAGCTTTAATCAGAAGAGGGCCACGGAGGCTGAAGGAACAGAAACAAAAGAGAGTCAAGAGACATGCAGTAGGGCCCCTGCTACAGAAATATGGCCCAGACACCAGAGATAAGAAGGTATTCTGCAGACATATTTGATTATATCTTAACTCTTAACTCACATGTTGAGTTTAATTAAGATTGCAAAATGACAGTCCCAAAGACAGGGCCTGAGTAATCTTCAGTGTAAGTCACAGATCCTTACCTGCTGAGAGTCCCAGCATTCCTGCCAGGTAACTGTCTTCTTCACAAATGTATATGATGAAAATCTGGCATGCCAGAGCCCCTTTCCAAATTAGAGAGTCAAACATAGCTCGGGCCTTATTTATGACTGTGGCATTTTCACGTTTTACTTTCTCCATCTCTTCTTGGTTCAGCACCCTTTTCTCTAATAATTCATCCAGTAAGCCATTTATTGTACCTTTACCCACTGAATGGATAAACAGCTTTCTCTTCTCCTTCAGGATCTTGTCTGTTCAGAGCACAAAGATTACTCACGTCATAAAAACAGCCACATATTCTTCTCATGTCATCAACAGAAAGTGACCTAATTTAGATGTTATCAGGAAAACGTCCCCCTCCTCACAGTTGGATAATCCCTCTTCTTACTATATAGCTGTCCTACATGTTTCCCTCAATAGTCCCTGTACATGTGCATGGAGTGGCCTAAAGACTGAGTTTACCATTTCCAGGTTAGTCCCTGGAAAGCAGAGACCATCCTTTTGTGTACGATGTTTATTTAACTCTAAATAATAAAGTAATGAAACAGAAATAGCCCATTTCATTTAGGAAGAACATCTGCAGTACTCTTTCTGTGCCAATTCTGTACCCTCTGTTAGACTTACAACATGTAAGAGTTTAATTAAGATTGCCAAATGACAGCAGGCAACCCCTAAAGCCTCAGTTCCTTTCTGGGTTTGTTTTTCCTTTCTAAAGACTTTGAGAGTCTTCTAGTTCTTTCTCTCCTCCCTGTCCTCCCTCTCCCTCACTTCGGCTCACCTAAACTTCCACATAATTAGTAAATTATGGCTTCCAGAAGAGCCAGCCCCTTCCAAAACTCTTTCTTCCCAGGGACCTGTTCTTGGAATAGTGAAAAACTCACCAGCCATGGCTTTTCTTTCCTACCTTTCTTGTGTGAGCTGAAGGTGAAAGTATGCGTCACCTTCACTTTTGGCAGGGGTGTGTACACACAGTGGGAAACAACCACAGCACATACATATGCATGTCTTTATTTTTTTTTTCCCTAGAGAAAGTATCAGAGCTGTAGCCAGATTTATGAAAATATTCACCTTTTGACATGTGGGCTACCAGTTTTACTTCCTGTGCTCTAGGCTAAGAGTTAATGTGTTTGGTTAGAGTAGAACTGACTGTGTAAGAGGACAACGATGTGGCTTTTAATCTAAGGGTTTTTTCATGGTGTTTTTATCTTTACTTTGCCAATGACCTAATCCGATTGCAGCAAAATCTTGTGCTCCTTGCTACTGGGAGAATTTGGAGCATGTAACAAAGCAGAAATTGCCTCTGCATCACGTCACTTCAGTTTGTTTACTTTTAAATTTATGTACTGATTCATTTATTTTCTCAGTTACTTAAGGATTTCATACAAGGGTTTTCTCCCTGGCCAGAGTCATGAACCACTGATTTGAAGCATGTCAGAGTGGCAAGGACAGAAACCATGATTAGACCATGTATCTGGGAATGTAGAACCATGAGACTTGAGTCTCATGTCTTGGAAATCTAAACACTGAGCCACTAGATTGCAAGGGGACACTCTATCCTCAAAAAAGGAAGATGTCAAAAACTGGAAACAAACCAATATCCAATTCAGGAGCATAAATTAACAATTTGTACTACAGGAGTACACTGAAATGCTCTTCAGTCTTAAAAGGGAAAAATTACTAATACATGCAATAACATGGACAAAAAAAATTATGCTTTTATTATGACTGAAAGAAGCCACATAGGAGGGAACACATGCCCTATGATTCCAATTATATTAAGTCCTAGATTTTAAAAAACTAACATAAAGTGATATAAATTCAATCACTAATTATCTGAGGAGAAAGTAGAAAGAGATTGAGAACAAAGGGCGTGACAAAACTTTCTGGGGTGACAAAATTGGTTTGTTTATTGATTGGGATGTTATTATACGTAATATCCTCGTATCATCAATAAACAATTTGTGTTCTTAAAAGGGGTACTTTTTTGATGTAAATTATACTAAAATAACATTAAAATTTTGAAATGATAAAGGCCAGTGGTAGTAATAATAGACTGATTTGGAAAGGATATTTTTTCTTGATTTCAGGACACACTCAAGCCTCCACAAATTTGTCATAATTCTGATAAGAGGAAGTTCTTATAGTGACTCAAATGTAATTACCTGCCACCCAAGTTGGATGAAGTTATGTAGACAGAGTGGAGATAATTTATAGGAACCAATTTATTGACAGAAATATGTACCTGGAAAATAGCATTGCATAAGTAATAGTATCTTAAAATAAATGAATGTAGAAGTTCTATTATAAGTAATATTTAAAATGTGCATAATGATTTAAAACACCTTATATCAGTGTGAAATCTGGGACACAATAATACCTTTTATTTTATTTATTTTATATTTTTTTTTTAAATTGTACTTTATATTCTGGGGTACAGGTGCAGATCATGCAGGGTTGTTGCACAGGTACTTACATGGCAAGTTGTTTTGCTGCCTCCATCCCCCTGTCACCTATATCTGGCATTTCTCCCCATATTATCCCTCTCCAACCTCCCCACTTCCCGCTGTCCCTCCCCTTGCCCCCCACAGCATACCCCAGTGTGTGATGCTCCCCTCCCTGTGTCCATGTGTTCTCTTTGTTCAACACCCGCCTATGAGTGAGAACATACCGTGTTTGATTTTCTGTTCTTGTGTCAGTTTGCTGAGAATGATGGTTTCCAGATTCATCCATGCCCCTACAAAGGACACAAACTCATGTTTTTTTATGGCTGCATAGTATTCCATGGTGTATATGTGCCACGTTTTCCCTGTCCAGTCTATCACTGATGGGCATTTGGGTTGGTTCCTCATCTTTGCTATTGTAAACAGTGCCACAATGAACATGACGTGTACATATGTCTTTATAATAGAATGATTTGTAATCCTTTGGATATATACCCAGTAATGGGATTGCTGGGTCAAATGATATTTCTGTTTCTAGGTCCTTGAGGAATCACCACACTGTCTTCCACAATGGTTGAACTAATTTACACTCCTGCCAACAGCGTAAAAGTGTTCTTATTTCTCCACATCCTCTCCAGCATCTGTCTCCAAATTTGTGATGATTGCCATTCTAACCGGTGTGAAATGGTATCTAAATGTGGTTTTGATTTGTATTTCTCTAATGACCAGTGATGATGAGCATTTTTTCACATGTTTGTTGGCCTCATAAATGTCTTCTTTTGAAAAGTGACTATTCATGTCCTTTGCCCACTTTTGAATGGGTTTGTTTATTTTTTTCTTGTAAATCTGTTTTAATTCTTTGTAGATTCTGGATATTAGCCCTTTGTCAGATGGGTAGATTGCAAAAATTTTTTCCCATTCTGTTGGTTGCTGGTTCACTCTAATGATTGTTTATTTTGCTGCACAGAAGCTCTGGAGTTTAATCAGATCCCATTTGTCTATTTTGGCTTTTGTTGCCAATGCTTTTGGTATTTTAGTCATGAAGTCCTTGCCTATGCCCATGTCCTGAATGGTTTTGTCTATTTGTTTTCTAGGATTTTTATGGTGTTAGGTCTTAGGTTTAAGTCTTTAACCCACCTTGAGTTAATTTTAGTGTAAGGTGTCAGAAACCGGTCCAGTTTCTGTTTTCTGCACACAGCTAGCCAGTTTTCCCAACACCATTTATTAAACAGGGAATCCTTTCCCCTGTGCTTGTTTTTGTGAGATCTGTCAAAGATCAGATGGTTGTAGATGTGTGGCATTGCCTCCATGGCCTCTGTTCTGTTCTGTGGGTCTATATCTCTGTTTTGGTACCAGTACCATGCTGTTGTGATTACTGCAGCCTTGTAGTATAGTTTGAAGTCAGGCAGTGTGATGCCTCCAGCTTCGTTCTTTTTGCTTAGGATTGTCTTGGCTAAGTGGGCTCTCTTCTGGTTCCATATGAAGTTTAAGATTGTTTTCTCCAGTTCTGTGAAGAATGTCATTGGTAACTTGATTGGAAAATCATTGAATCTATAAATTACTTTGGGCAGTATGGCCATTTTCATGATATTGATTCTTCCTAACCATGAGCATGGAATGTTTCTCCATCTGATTGTGTCCTCTCTTATTTCCTTGAGCAGTGGTTTGCAGTTCTCCTTAGGGTGTCCTTTACATTCTTTGTTAGTTGTATTCCTAGGTATTTTATTCTCTTTGCAGCAGTTGTGAATGGGAGTTCACTCTTGATTTGGCTCTCTGTTAGTCTGTTATTGGTGTGTAGAAATGCTTGTGATTTCTGTGCATTGATTTTGTATCCTGAGACTTTGCTGAAGTTGCTTATCAGTTTCAGGAGATTTTGGGCTGAGAGGATGGGATCTTCTAAAAATACAGTCATGTCATCTGCAAATAGAGACAATTTGACTTCCTCCTTTCCTAATTGAATACCTTTATTTCTTTTTCTTGCCTGATTGGTCTGGCTAGAACTTCCAATAGTATATTGAGTAGGAATAGTGAGAGAGGGCACCCTTGCTTAGTGCCGGATTTCCAAGGGAATGCTTCCAGTTTTTGCTCATTCAGTTTGACATTGGCCTTTATCTTTTCCTTCAAAAATGCTGTGAAAGTCTGGGCATCTTCCCACCTTCCCTCTCCTTTCTCCTTTCCCTGTGCACCTCAAGGCTGCTCACAAAAACCTTCACCAAGCCTAATGAGAAAGACAGTCCTTTCCCAAATGAATTCCTCCCTGGGACCTATTCTCTTACTACGGAAGACTCATCAGCCATGGCT